>VZTH01011721.1:445108-547810 GCA_013397815.1 Aleadryas rufinucha
GGGCCACGGCCACGGGCAGCGCGGGCCGAGCCGGGCGAGCGGAGGGGGCGCGTCGCCCCGCGGCCGCGGGGACCTGCGCTGAGTTGGAGCAGGGGTAGCCGCAGGCCACAGGCACGCCCCCAGCGCGGCCCGCGGGAGGCGGCTCTGCTCGCGGCTGTCACTGGGACCCGCGGCTGCCCTGCGGGATTGGGAAAGGTGGCGGTGGGGATAAAAGGTGCGACCCACGCGCGCCAGTAGCTGCCGCCCTCGGGAGACCCCAGCCCTTCTTGGGGTCTCCCGCAGATTTAGTGTCACCTCTCTGCCCCGTGCCCCCCCGTTTGTGTGCGGACGCTGAGACGGGTGGGCAGACAGTTCCCAGGCTGTGCGATGAGCAGTCCCGTTACCGCCCGCGCTTTGATACCGGTCACAGGTCAGACCTGAGCTGCTCCGAGAAAACCCTCACAACTTTTCCTCCTTATGCAGAACTTTTTTAATTCGAAATACTCCGATTTCCCCCATACTATGAACTGCCAGAAGTCTGCATGTCAATGTAAGAACTCTCTCCAAGGAGAAGCGGTACATAAAAGGTTCCTATGAAAGGGTTTTAAAATCCCAAATATCGCAGGCGTTAAAAACTATGTAAACATTTGTTGGGCATTTGGACACAATTTTTCTGCAGTTAGGTGACTATATGGCGTGCTTTTCCTCCCATGCAAGTTGTTTTAAGCTGATTTCGCATTCAAATGGATGCATTCTGCTTGCTTGCTTGCTTGCAGCTACTTACACATTATTTAAGGAAGAAGCTGGAAAAGAGTTAAATGATTACAGTTTGAGAGATGAAGCTGCTTCCCCCCAAATATTTGAAATTACATAACTTTTTCCTTACAATTTTACTCCTAAATACATAGTGAAGTGTAAAGTATAAAATCTTCAGATAGAAGGTGACGCAAATGAAACCCTACTGTAAAACAGCATTCTCAGCCCTCGCTCCAAACTTAAACATTCTTCATACATGTTTAGTACAATCGACTGGCAGATTTGTAAAGTAATTACTTGTGTAAATCACCCAGTAACACATTTCCCCCTTAAGTTCTTTTGTAGGATTGTCTGATAAAGCACTTTATGAATAGAAAAGCAATAATTCACATACAAGAGGTGAACTTGTCATGTTGAAAATGGAAGGTTGCACGATTAAGCACACACAGTAAGATCCCCGACACAGGGAAAGGAGAACTCACTGATTATGTGTGGTACTCCCTCTATATCCATCCACAGAAAATGAGTTTGGAGCAGCAGAGACGTTTATATATGGAATGCGAAAGTAATACCAGAATTTAAAGTTTGTTACAAAGTCTGCCTCGATACTTTAGTACCTCATGCTTGATAGCACCTCACTCGTATGTGCACAGACAACCTCTCCTGACTTCATAAATTTACTTTTTCACAAGCTGCAAATGCCATGGCTGAACCACAGCCGAAGAGACAAGCCACTTCCACAAACTTTAGTGAATACAGAACTCTGAAAAGCAAGTATTTTTGTCCTGTTCACATTAATTCAAACGTGTTCTTCTCAACAGTTTTGATTTTATTATTTTTACTATGTCAGCCCCAAGTGACTGTTCACTTGGCATATGTCTTGCATAGGAAGGGTTAAAATAGGCAGGTATTTGGTCTGATGACTTGGCTAAGCATCTTACAAGCAAGGCTTGAGTGGAAAATATTTAAACAAGAGTTATTTCCCTTTACTTCTCTGCTCTAGTGAGACTTATTAATGTCTTTTTATTTTAAACCAGGAAATGATGCCCCCCACACCTTAAATCTCAGCCAGTTCTTATGTGTGGCTGCAGCTTTCCCAAATTTTATTCACATTATGACAGACAAACTGTGAAGATCGTTAACAGCAAAAGCACAGATTTCAACACGTGTAAACCTTGGTAACAAACATGCCTTTTTTTCACCTGTAGAACAGTGTTATAGACGTGTGTTTTAAAGGACAGAAGTATCTCTGTGCATGCACTTTCAAAATGAAACCTCAAAGCCATTCGTAAGGAAAGATGAGAAGAACACAACACGTCTTCATAGTTTCAAGTAGACAACTCTAATGAAATACTCTATCTCTCAGAAAAAGTTTGTTACCGTATCTTTATTAGAAATGCTTTCATGATACATTCTGCACTTAAAGTTAAAATAAAGCAGATCAAGAAAACGTCAATATGAATCTGTTTATATTCACCACAAAGAACTGTAGAGAACTTAATAAAGGCAAAAATATTTTTATAAACTTTTTTCAGGCAAATTATTTATTTATGAAATAATTTACAAAGAAAATTTTTACCTCATGGCTTAGATACATTGCATATGCTTATGATTGACACAATATGTTCAGGCTCAAAGGCCCATATAGACTTTTTTCCTTCTTCTTTTTTTTTTTTTTTTACTCCTAGCAGGAATATTTCAAAATAGCCAACTAATTCATGAAGTCATACAATAATTGTTTGACAGTTGTTTCCAATATAGGAAAATAAGTTATGTATATTGTTTTCATTCAAATATTTGTTGATTTGTTGTTAGAATGCTTTGACATTGACATGCCACAGATTGCATTAGGAGAAATATTGTAGATTTATTTTCATTTACTATCTTCTGCTGTCAAACTTTTCCAAAACCACTTAAAGGAAGTTTTATTTCACTTTGTTCAAAACTCATAGTCTGCATCAAAGTAGGTTGTTTCTGAAATAACAGGTTCAAGTTGCTCTAATAGATAAGAGCTGAGGAAATGAAGGAAAAGCAGCAAAGTGAGAAGATGCAGAGGAAGTGCTGCTTTCACTGAGAGGCATGAACAAAGTAACTTCTAAATAATCCTCCGGTTTTTTTTACAGTCAGGCACATTCTCCATTGAGGGGGAATACAGAGGCCAGTCACAGTTACTTCTTGAAGGAAAACAGTATAACAGTCATTGTTTATCAAGATGACATAACATGCCATTTTTGCCTTTATTGTTTAATGCAGTTTCTCTTGTAGTTTACTCAGCGTAGATACAAAGAGGGATTAACAGTAAAGCATAAGCATACTTGTTTTACAATTTCAGCCTTTTAGTGCATAATTTACTTAAAGTACTAGGGCCTATAATCACAATGATTTTACCTGATGGAACATGCATTTCAGAAATATAATCCAACTGTTTACCCTAACACGTCATAAATTGCAATTCTTTACAAAAACCTCAGAGATTGACATCCGTTGCTCTTAAATGCCTGCTACTTTAGCACACATCATCAAGAAAGTATTTCTGTATTATTCTCCCTCTGGTTGGTAGTATATTACTTGAATTCTAAAGACAGTTCTCTTATACTGTCTTCAGTAATGAACATTTTGAGAAGCACTTAGTTATGTGTTTGAGCCACTCCAGCGCGAGTTACTTGAGATCATAAACACAGCAGCTTGCAGGTTTTCTGCAGACCCACTTCTTTTCTTTGCACAACTTTTGTCACATGAAGTCATCGAGAAACTTTTGTTGCCTGTCTTACACCCTGCACAGAGTCAAGTTCTTAAACTTCAAGTTGTGCGCGGAAGGCTAAAAACTACCACTGATTTTCAAAGAAATTGGACTGGGGACCCTAACGATGTGGTTGAAACGTCTCTGAAAAGAGATTATGCGTTGTGATAGACAGGGCAGTGCTGAGAACAGCCAATGAAACAGCATGCAACTGAAGAGCTAATACCATGGCATCATCCCAGATTCAACAGATGTTTTCTAGGGGGATTGGATATCTGGTAATGGGAAATGGAACCTTTCTTTTCTATGTCACTGGTTTTAACACAGGCCAGTAGCAATGGAAAGACAATAATAAGCGATGCTTGTTTGGTAGCTTTCTCCACTGCATGGTAGAAGAATGTCCTCCTGACTGCAATGCATCAGGGCTGGCTGGTGCTTCCCTGCACCCCCGTGGCACTGCTGGCAAAAGGGCCTTGCACGGAAGTGCCTAGAAAACCTTTTCCCTGTGAAGAGTCTCCCAGGGAGGGATGAGGAACACCGACCGGCCATAGACTGCTCCTGCTGATGGTGTGTCTGCAGATAGTTAAATAACTCTGGCAGCCACAGAAGATAATTTATCACTTTACACTATCATAAAATCTACTAGAAAATTAAAAATGCTAAAACACCAGACTCCCTAAAATCATTTACATGCAGGAATCCACATAATTGTATAGATTTTGATCTTAAAAATGCTATGTAAAAGGCATTCATCCAAAGCTCTGAAAAGCCTCACATGTACATACACATACATATGAAGTAATACATAATGAGTGTCTCCCAACAAATATCGATAAAAGAGGTGGCAGCATTTCTTCCCACATTTCAACTGCAAGTTCAGCAATCAAAACAACTTGAGCCCCCTGTCTTGTCATCACCCCCTGCCAGACAGAGTCACTACCTTTCCCTCCCTCAATTCCATATTCATCCTCCCTCCAGCATTTCCAGCATTTCTGGGAAGGTTAATCTAGACTGGTTCAAAGTGCACTGAAGTCATTGGGAGAAAAAAAAAGCTGTAAGTGAGTTTAGTAGTTTTTACATTAGGTCCTATATGCAAGTATTTTTCAGTCTTATTCTTGAGGTTTGTTGCTATGTAATTGCAGTGTTCTGAACATAATAATGTTAAAACTCACTACGTCTCCTAATGTAAAGCAAAAATTCTGTACAGTTGAAGCATTTGGCTCAAAAGGAATTTTCTTTCACTTGATTTCTTGTAAATACTTCTTTCTTTTCCATTTGTGACTTCTAACTGTGTTCAAATCTTTATTTTAATGTGACAGACTACAAACAACATGCTTTTATTGCAAAAAAAGATTTATTCACATCAATACTGATGCAAGGTCTCAGATTTAGTTCAGGAAAAGAAAATATCTTGCAAATATGTATATTTCACTTGGCAAAAAAGTGCACTTTCCATTCCATTATGAACCTCAAATGCATAGCCACAATATATGGCCCAGGAGGTGCAGTAATAGCACTTGGGAATCTCAGACACACAGTGCATTGGTAAAATTACCAAGATGCTGTCACTATTTCTAATTACAAATGGAGGCAAAGTCACTCAAGGTAAACATGGCAATGTAACACGTGGTCTTTAGTGGTCTCTCTCAGTTTCCTATGAAACTTCTAAGCACACGCAAGAACACACAAATAGCTACATTCAACCAGACTAATGTACCTAACTTTCAGAGTGCTCAGTCCTTTGTGTAAGGAAGGGCTTGACCTTAATCTGGCCTTACCCTCTGTATCATGAGTCAGTCCATCTTGTGAACTGATGAACCACTGCATTCTAGGGTATTTTTATTGCAAAAAGGAAAAAAGATCAGCATGTTCACAGAATCACAGAATGTCTGAGGCTGGAAGGCAGCCCTGGAGGTCATCTGGTCTGATCCCCCTGATCAAGAAGGGCCAGCTACAGCCAGTTGCCCAGGATCCAATTCCTCCTTTTGGAGACTTCATGATTCTCCCATAGTCTACATGACTGCTACAACTTGTTCCTGGTCTGAGACAACTCGAAGGAGCTTTCTAATGTCAGTGAGAAGCACACCCTGACCTGCTTTCTGTCTGACCTCTGCATAAGAATTAATACATATCCGCAACTCTTTTAATGGTTAGTCTTTGGAAACAGGTAACCTAACAAGAATGCTACCTTGATTAAAACTAAGGCTTGTTGACACCAAGATTAATATATACCACATCCTCTAGTTGTGAAATGGTAGTGCCAGTGCCTTTGTTGAAAAACATGAAACAGCAGTAGGCATCCTTTAAACATATTCAGGAGTTTGCTGCATTTTCCTCAGTGGTTATCAGTCTTGCAAGAGGTTTCCTTTGGAAACAGTCATTCTTTTAGGGAAGAGCATGTCAATCTACATGAGCAGCAGCTGCCTTAACTCACTTGGTTTGGCTCTCTCACTTAGAAACCTCATTTCTGTTCATACCTCTCACTCTTCAGGAGCTCAATCATGTGCTTGTACACAAGGTTTTACTAAGCACAGTGTGAATCAGGCAAAAATAATGCTGATGGATCAGCAGTCATTTACACTTGGGATCTTGATGTGGTAAAGTCCAGATCATGACCCAGAAAACATGTGTGTCCTTGTCTACTTCAATACCTGGACAAACTGATTCCACAAAGGGCAAAAAAGTAGTCTTTACTACTTCGATTTTTTTTTCTCCTTCCTGATGACACTGTTTTTAGTTCCTTTCATTGCTCACATAAAACAGACAGTTACCTTATGACATATTAAAATATTTATGTGCTAAGACTTCTTATTTAACAATGGCCAGAGATACCCGTAATAAGCTGGTGAAAAACCTGGGTAGTTTGTGCAATTTTCCTGTATGTGTTAATTTTTTTCTAATCAGTGTATGCATCAAAGGAACAAAAAAACAAACAAACAAACAAACAAACAAAACAAAACAAAAACCAAATGAAAAAAATACCTAAGCCAAAACAAAAACCCATCTCAAACTAAGTAACTCATCTCTGACCAATCCCTTCCCTCTTAGTGCTTTAGTATTGTAAAATACTCTGATATTATTGACATTAACATACTTATTGAAATAAGGATCATTAGCTATTTTTAAATAAAGGAAATAAAGCTATGCACTACATTATGACTAATATATGAAAGAGTCACTCATATGGTAACTTGTAAATATAACATTTGTGATTAATAGCTTTATATTTGTGGGAAAAGGTATCCTTTTGAAAGACTGATGCATAGGATATGGGCAGAAATTAATCTGCACTATTTAGGATTTAGAGCAGTAAAAACAAATACAAAGAATTTGAAAGTTATATCTAAAAAGAGCTATGTGACCTTCATGAGCCCTTAGTCACAGAAGCCAGAATGGCACATAGGAAGCACCCCTGGAGGTAATTGTACTGGTGCCCTATTTTTCCTTGTCAGGAGCTAGAGACAACCCAACTAGCAATCCAAAGATGCAGCGAGTAAGTTGCATACTGTGATGCAAATTCAGATGAGTAAATTGCACTGAAAAATTAACTCTTTTCTGAGGAATGCAGGTGATGTAACACAGAGTGAATCCAGACCAACAGCGGAGTGTGTGTTCTCAAGAGTAGGCACAGAGAAGAGAGACACTTTGGAAAGTCTGGAAAAAACACTGGTTTTGGAATTTTGCATATCGCTGTTTGATTTGACTTTCACATGCTTCGCTGAGGGTGTGAATCAAAAGAAGGGATCCAAATATGAGAATAGAAGTACCGGCTTAAAACACGGTACAAAGTAGAGCTTTTATGGAGATGTGTGTGCCTAGGCTGCCAATTATGACAAGCAGCCCAGTGAGGCTGTCAGGCAGAGAAAAGTAAACAAAAGGATGTATCAGAGAAAGGAGCACCTCTCCTATAGCAAACTTCATGTATCATTGAGACTCTTGAAGAGTATAAGAACCTGTGTAAGGACAAAGTCCTTTTTTACTCCCCCCCTCCCCCCGTAATGCCATTCTTGTAGATACGCAAGTGTTAGAAGAAAAAAAGGCTACTTGGGAAGGGCTCATGCATAGCAAATTTGTTTTCCCCCTTCCCCATCAACTGTAATTACAACCATTCAGACAAAGCTGGTTTTCCCAGTAGGACTGGCTGAAAACGCACTTCATTTACATGGCCTAATTGGGCTTTTTTGGCCAAGGTTGTTCTATACACTGACACTAGGACTAGGTACTTAACATTGAAAAGTTCATTCTTGTGGTTTGAAGTTAAGGATTTCATTACTTTGAAGTTAGAAAATTCAGAACGAAGGTGTCTCCTTTAACACTGGTGCTTCAGTAGTGTGTACATGCATAAGAATAATATCAGTAATTATACTGGCCTCAAACAGCAAAGAGTCTGCAAATTAAACACACAGTCATTTTATTTTCTTCTTTCTTTATGAGAAAAATAATTGTGATGTATATGCTGTGGCATGAAATATTGGTTATATAGTCTTGTGGTCTTCAGAAATCAGTACAGTGAGCAGATCAGCTGACTTGTGAAGATCTACTACAGAAAAAGTTTAGGAAAAATCAGCTTCTTCTATATTCTATTTACATTAAGTAAGATTTGGTTATTTTTATCTTTTATTATTTTGTTTGTAACTATCTTGTCTCACTCAGCAAGAGACACAGTTCATGAATATGTATCTTACAACCTTTCCTAAGCCAAGTGCACAAGGTTTAGTTTCAGGGCCTTCCATATTGTACATTTCCTCTACAATGAAGAAGGGTTTTGCACAGTCATCAGTGCAAACTCAAGCCATGTCTAGAAAGAAAATTAACATAAATATTTCACCAGGCCTTGATGTAGACAACATTCTAGCAGCTGAACCTGTTTTTCCGCATATTTAATTGCCACAGTAATTAGAACATAAGGGTTCAAATCCACAAAGACATTTGGGTGCCTAATTCTCATTAATTTCAATTGAGAGGTGGCACTTACATCTCTTTATGGATGTAGAAGACACAGAAACCTCAAGAATCTTATCTATTCTAAAACTCCCAGACAAATATTGCTATCAGCTTCTTCAGAGCAGCAGGAGTTTTATTTTAATTCCCAATGAAGGTACATCTTAAGCACAGAGAATTGCATGATAACAATGGAGGCTGTACTTGTCTCTCACCTCCTTTCTACCCATCCAACCATTTTGAACCACAGGAAGTTCCCAGACCATGAGATGCTTTAAGAAACTCCAAAAATCAACATTTTCTCTGGTGACTCCTGGAAAATTAAGCTGGCAGTTTATGCTGTTTTATGGTCTGATAAAACCTCATGAAGCTGGTGGGACAAGCATGGCTCTATACCCCTACTTAATCTCCAGATGTAAAGAGAAACTGTGATCACACCTCCAGATGTGAACCCCTAAGAATGAAGTTTCTGGACCTGTGTTTGACTGTCCAGGTCTGGGCTGATGCCCAAAGGTTGGACCCGCTGTGCTGCACTGTCCTGCTCCTGCCAAGTCACACATCCCTATCTCTTCGCTCATGCATTGCCAAAATTCCTGCAGCTTCACTGTAAGCCACAAAAGGGAACTGATCCAGTAGACCTTGTCTCTTTTATTAATTGCCAGTTGAAAAATACAGTATCTGGGACAGGGAATAGTGTGGTATTTCCTTCTTTTTAGGGACTTTGTCAGGAAACAACAGCTAACCTTTGAAGGTATGTCTCCAGAGCCACCTGTGTGGGCAATAGAAAGAGTGATGACTACCATCAGCTGCCATTGGAAGGAGTTTCTCTCTTTTCATCCCTAACTACTGAAGAAGCCCAGCCTCTTAGTTTAAGCAATGGGGTTTGTTATTTGTGTGATATGAATACACACCCAGAGTTACATGATTAATCACAATCTCTCCACCTTTCTTCTTTAAACTTCAGTCTGAGCTTTGCCTACATATGTAATGTAACCATAATGATACTTGCTAAATAAATGTTAGAAATAGGGAATGTGTATCTCCCAAAAATAGAGCTTAAAGCCAGAAGAAACCATTACAAGCTTTGGTCTGTCTTTCTGCATAATTCTGGCCACAGAACACTCAGTACTGGCTGTGCCAGGCTATAACTGCTGTGTGAAGATAGTATATCTTTCTAAAGATGTCTGTCTTGATTTAAACACTTCCAATGTTGAAGGATTCACTGCACTCCTAGGTAAGTTGTTCTAGTGTTTAAATACCATCCCTCTTTGAAATGTCCCTGACCTGATTTAGTATAACTTCAGCTTCCAGTTCTACTTTGTTTTATTTTATTTTGGTTTAGTTCAGTTTAGTTCATTGACCTATTTTATTCAAATGAGACCCTCCATTTATGGACTTATAGTTTCCTTCTCTCCCTTAAAGCAAGCAGGTGAAGTTTCCTTTATGCCTTATCCTGGATAATTTCGGTATCTTTCTCTATGTTTTCATCATTCATTTAAATACTTTTTGACTTATAGATACTACACCCGGTCAAAGGTTAGACTTATTCTGCTCACCTTCAAACTTAAGTGCTTTTCTTACTTCATGTCCACTCCTAGTGCAAATACTTACTTCATTAGTATTTGAGATTCACATATAACTAATATAAACATAAAATATCTGTCCAAGCAAGACCCCAGTGATTGACTTTTTTTTAAAACTTAGACTTATTTGTCAATACCCAATGTTTCAAAATCACTTCTCACTCTTTGTAGAAAACTGTTTTCCGCTTTAGGACTTTTTTTTCTCTTTTTTCTTTTTTTCTTTGAAAAATTCTTTGAAAATTACTGAAATAAGCACAGCATACTTCATTCTCAGACTTCTCATGGCAAGAGCCACACTAGCATAATTTACTAGAGGCCCTAAAAATAAAGGATTTCCTTTCTAATGGTAAGAAAGAATCAGTCATAGTTGTAGTTTCTGTCACAAGCCTGGGCAGCAATATCACTAAATAGTACAGAGTCACTTTTTTTATACTATTATTGCTTGGGCTTTAATGAGAAAATTCTGCCTGCTGAGACACCAAGTTATAATCTTTCAAATGAAACCAAGCTAATAACTATTCCCATGACAAGACAAATCTGCAGGCACTAACTAAGTTAGTGGCTATTATGCTTCACACTTAATCTTGAATATGACAGATAGGGAGTGGAACTAAGGGGAATATTGAACAGCAGAAGTAATCGTTCCTCTGAGGTGATAACTAACTTTTGACAGGGCCTTGAACATCTCTTTTTGCATTCAAATTAAAGCAAGTTGAAGTAATTTAGTCCTCTCGAAGTGCCAAATGTAAGATTTGCACAGCTTTTGTCACCATGAGAACTTCTAAGCCCAGACACCTGCATCAAGCAGGTTCCAGGGGGAAACCCAAGTGAAGAAGAAAGAAGTCAGCCTGTGCATTGCTATGCTGCAGCGAGAGTGGGTCTGCAGCAGCCTGGGGCACTCACAGGGCACCCCCTGTTTGATGGAGACAGCACTCATATACAGGTATATGAGGTGATTTACAGACCAAGCACCTATTTGTGCACCAGTGTCAGCAGATTGCCACCTTGTCTTGTGCTGGTGGTCAGTGTTTGTGGATCACCCCTCTGCTAGAGATCCAACACAGCTGACCAAGGTGCCAGGAGGACAGCAACCCAGCCATTCCCACTGCTTATAGACCAGCTCCTTTCAACATCTGATTTCCAACAGAAATGTGCCACAGCATGAAACTTCAGCTGTGGGTGGCACAAAACCCACAAGCACGTCTGTGTGCCACAAGGTTTCATCCCTAGCCTGTGCCATCCCTACAGCAGCTGTTAGCCAGTCAGTCTCAGACCTATGCTCAACAACAGGGCCTTGGGTGGTGCTGACTGAATGCATGTTTTTAGTTCTTTGTGGTTTTCTAGAGATACAGAAGTTAGTTTTGCTCTAATTTGAAAGCAGATCAAAGCTACTCAGCACCTCTATTTCTCTTGAGGATGAGGTTCCTGGAATGGCTGAGCACTGAGGAGCTGCAAGTGCCTGCCATGGAGCACAGCAGCCGAAAACGTGTTTGTGTACACAGGAGTGAATGGAGAGCAGATCACAAAGGACAAAATGGATAACAACAGATACAGATGCCTGGTCAGTGAAGAGTGTGACATGCTGGCACAGTGGCACCTTCAGTGGCACATTCCTTTCCATCCTTTTCTGCTTTTATTTGTTTGTCTGGGCAAATGTCTTAAGAAACTTTTAAAAAACCTGAATTGTTTAAATGTCAAATATAAATTGTGACTTATTTTAAACAATGTGTGTGTTTTAACCAGCTCTTTGACATTGACATTAAAAAGCATATTTTGTCTCACAACCTGCTTAAAGCAAAACAAAAACTAAGCTACAGCTCCTTACAAACAATGAAGGCAATAAATACAGTAAATTACTGTTTTATGTGAGACAATATACTAATGTTAACTGAAGCAATGGAATTAGAAAACAAACTCCCTCTGGGAACAATTCTCACACCCTTGTTTTAGAAGGAAGCAGAGTTTACTCATAAATAATTTAATGCATTTGCTCCTGCTAGACTGGACTGACAGGTCTTCCATATACTGAAGCTTTGCTTCTCTGATAATTGCAAACTTTTTGAACTGAGAAAGTTGTCAACTACAAAGGTCTGTACAGTCACTGTAGGACTATCTAGGAACATAAAGATGTGCTCTATAACACAGTATTATTGAATTTAACTGTCATGCCAATCATCATTTAATAATAATATTCCTTCAGACCTACTTCTGTTTATGAGCATGTAAATAATCTCTTCTTCAGAGTCATGTAGCAATCCCTTAGCAACTTTAACAGTTGCCTACATGAACAACCAGTAGAAAGGAAAAGACACATTATTATCTGAGTTTATTTAAGGCAGTTCAGCCACTAGAATAAAAAAGAAAACAAGGCAGCTGAGTCTGTAAGCACAGCATGATCTGTGCTTACAGACTCAGCTGTACAGCAGTACAAAAGAATCAGAACAGAAACAAGAACGGTATAAATTGTGTCCTCTGTTACCTGCCTCAGAAAGCGGCCTCACAAAATACTGGACTTTGTTATTAGATTGGTTAACTCTTCCTCTTCATATCTAATTTTCATACTTTTACCTACTTTATTTATAGTGTTGCTATATCTTCTCTCAACTCACAGAAACCGATCCAGAGTTTGTCAAACCTATTTTCAGCACTGAGAGTACAGAGCTATTGTAATCAGTGGCTTCTTCTAATTCTCATCCTTTTGAGTTAATCTGTCTCTATTAATCACTCAAATGCATGTTCATATGCATGCTATGTACCATCTATCCCTAAATTCAACCTTTATGTGGCTTTTCTTTTCACAGATAACTCTCAGGCATCACAGCTACCCACAGATTTCTTAAGACTTGAGTGGAAGAGAACTCAGTAACTAGTCGCTTGACTCAGAGATAAACAGTAAGAATTTTGGCACTGATTTTTCCCAAAGATTATTATTCACAGTTGCTTATTCCCTGAACGGTCAGGGCCAATCTTGGAGACCGTAGGCACAGATCTGCCAGCATTTCAGAGCCTTCTCTAATCTAATTTGTGGCTGTGCAAGACTGCTATTTAGACTGGTCACTAAGTAGCTGCAAGCCTTGCTCCAGTCTCGAGAGGAGAGACCATTAGGAGTGTTGTGAAAGAGCTGAGTAACCGTAGCATGAGGGGAGGCCACCATTCCCAACACAGCTCCAGCACTGATCCTTCCTGTGGAGCTCCCCAAACCACTCCCACCGGTGCAGGAGTTACCACTCTTCTTTTGCTACTCACTGCAACCCGAGGAGCTGGAGGAAGATCTGATGCTGCTATTGCTGGTCTAGCCCTCCCACAAATTCCAGCAGGGAAAGACAGTGAAAATTATCTGGGAATGAGCTGAATCAGCTTCTTTTGTGTCAGTGCCATGGCCGCACCCGCTGTGTGGCCAGTTCCACCCAGCACTCATCAGCTTCTGAGTAGGAATTGGTGAAGGCTTGTGAGTTTCTGGACTTCCCCCTGCACTGCAAGACCAACAACCCAGGTCTGGGAGTAAAAGGACTAAATTTAGGTATCTGCCTTGGGTTTTTCATAGGCAAAAATTGGATCTCACCATCTCCATGGGATCCTGGAATGAGTTTGTAAAGGCCTTCACAAGAGATAGAGTTGTGATGTGCAGATTCTTTTTTCCAGATTTACAGGAAACTGGCCAGTGGCTGCTGGTGCAGGAGGGCCCGGACTTGCAAATTCCTTGGTCTGTGGTCATGTGCTACATTCCTCTGAAGACAGGGAGAAAAGCATAAACCTCAGCACCATCATCTCGGGATCTGCCTCTGCAAAGGAAAGCAGCAGCCCAGCGGCTGGCAGCCCCCACCTTTTACGTGTATAAATGAGTGATGTTTGAACATGCTCCTGAGCCATGTTACAACCGCGACCCAAAAGCATCTGGAGCACACACACTTGAGTACGATCACAGTGTCTTAAAACATTTTTAAGTACTAAGAGCAAAAGGCTGATAAATTGCTTCTGGACACTCATCTCAAGCATATGATGCCAGCTCAGCATCTGTCACCATTTTCAAGTTCTAGTTTCTTTATCTCTGGTGCCCCACCCCAACAGGATTTGCACACAACCTTTCAGAGGGGAGGAACAGATACCTGCACCCAGGAGTGCTCAGGGTAGTAAGGGTTATGCAGCACCCAACGTCAAAGAAAATAGCAACAGCATGTTGAATAACTGGTTTGATGTGTATGCTTCACATAGGTTATTTTCAGTGGGTCATCAGCCGTCTATTGTACTCTTGTTTCCTAGAAATGCCCTGAAATGGGCACATTTATGGTGTCCTGCTGATATGAACATTCCTACATTTGTCAAATACAGAACATTGCTGTCACTAGTGTTTTAGCTTGTGTCTGATTTAACTGAATAGTCAAACTTGGACTGGGTAGAGAATTGGTTAGACTTACTGTCATTTTTGTTTGTTTGTTTTTTGTAGAATCTATGAGATACAAAGAGTTGCTACAGAGACAAGGATGAGACACTGAGAGACTTCATCTCACAAAAAGTAATAGCTGATCAGGGTTTCACAGAGGGCACTGTGATGTGCCTGTCTGATATACATGGCCTTGTGTTAAAGAGACTTCTGAAAGTGCTCGTGCTGCTATTTACTGGATCTCAAATTATGTATATGTGCTTATTAAGAGAATAACATGTGAGTTTGCCTATAATCATTGTAGCTGATATTGTTATGCCTCAAAGAGTAAATGGAAATCTTTCTCAATACATTTTCAATGTGTTTGTTTAAGTGAATGTACTTCCTGTATAATTATGGGCATTTTTGTCACAGGAGTACATACGGGCTAAAATTTACAGATAAGCTTAGTCTCATCAGTTTTGCTGAACCACTGGAAGTTCAGCCAGTACGTTTTTTCATACAGAGGAAAGAAAAAGATTTTAAATGCAAAAAAGCAACTTCAAGAGGTAGCAATCAGGGCTTGAAACTCAGAAACTCTAGAGGTGTGCACTCAAAATCAAACAACAAATTGACTTGATTTCAAACTTTTAGCTCCACCAAGCCTCCTAAGGTCTGGGGCAGTCCACTTAATGTATGCCTGAATCATGCCTATATATTAGGGTGTTTTAATTATTACATCTCAGAGTTGCCACAAGAATACAAATATTCTCTATTACCAGTTTTTGCAGTCAGAAACACAAAAGCAAAAATCATGTATAAATGTTAAACTTGGAAATATTCAGATTCATGCATCCAGGGTAAAATATTCCTGGAATTTAAGAACAACGTTAAATAAGTGATTATCTAATATACAACGGCAATACAGGCTTAAGTACTTTTTCTGATTTAATTCTTGCTTCAACTCCAACAGCTGTGGTTTAGTAAGGCATCCAACCCCGATAAAAGTAATTCCTGTGATAGAAGCTATACCACAACACTTGGCACTTTGTTCTAATGTTAAAAACATGTTCCATATTTCTCATGGAATTTGTTTAGCTTCTCCTTCCAGCCATTAGATCGTGTTATGTCTGCTGAGACTGAGAAACCCTTTATTATCAGATTTTGTTCTCATATACATACATACATATATATATATACACATATATATATATAAAAAATCAAATCCTTGATTTGTCCCATATATCTTAATGCCCTAGGAACCCTGAACTCTTCTTCTCTCTGCTAAATCATGAGCAGCAGAACTGGGCACAGTAAGTCCAGTGCAGTAGTAATTGAACTTTGGCAAACAAAGATTTCCAAAATGGCTTTTTGTCTACAACATCACTATTACAAATCATATTAGGCTGACTATCCAACTCAACCATCTAAGACTATTTCAGACCATGACCTCAATTCTTTATGGATTGCTTTCCTTGTTCTTGTGTTCACAACATTGCATTTTCCCATCCAAACATTTTGGTTCACCACAACTAGCTTACTAGGTCATTCTGTACCAATGGTCCGTATTCTGTTATTTATCTTTCTTTCAATCTTTGCACCATCTAAAATGTGTAACTTTTATGTCCCGCGCAAGAAATTGCTAAAAGCATTATAAGCAGTAGGCCAAGCTAACTGATGGTTGCAAAGACACAGGAAGATCAGAGTTCTTTGATTTTTTAGTACAGTATTAGCTTTTTTTTAGACTGCTCTTTTTTCCCAATGTTTCCTAGCCAACTCTTTCAAAGTTGTTGTTATTATATACATGTTATTTGGACTTGCTGATTTTAAAATGACTAATTCTGGTAGCTCTGTTTATCATCACTCTTCCTCACTCTTAAAGTGGAAAGTTTCAATTAATATATTGTACTATCACTTTTTTTCCCCTCAAACATAAACCATACACACTTATTTAGCACTTTTGCTCTTTCTCCATTGGTCAAATTGTTTAGCAATCAGTCAACACTGTCATTTTGATTCTGTTTGCCCTCAATATTCCTAACATATTCTTTTTTTTACCTTTTAACTGCCTTGACCCATTTTCTTCTGAGTTCTTTTGCTCGCCATCTCAAATTTATATACTTCCTAACTTACTGTCACTGCTATCATCTTTTTATTTCTTTGTGTAGGCAGATAGACAGCTTTAGATAGATACATACTGGGAAAAAAAAATTGAGAAGTGTTTGTGATAATCTTTACAGAAGGCTGAATTTCTCTTTAAGCCAAACTGGTTTTTTTAATCCTCTAGACGTCCTTTTTTGACTTGGAGAGTGGTGGAACCACTAGTAGAGTCAACCAGTAGAACAACTTCTGGAATAGTAGATCAACTTCTACTGCTTCATCTGAATTATTATTTGTGTTCTGTTTACTTCCACCCCCATCCCACCTTCACACAGAGAGGATTGTTTTCCATGTAGAAACACGCATAGCAGCACAGAGAAGCCAGCAGGGAAGCACGAATGAAACAGAGGTATGGTGCAGAACATGTAATTAGATTTGAATTTGTAGTGTAGTATAGCAGCAAAAGAGTGTAGCTGACGGAAGTATCAACTATGCAAGAAGGTGTATAGTGCAACATTATTTCCCTATAGCTCTGGTCTGACTGTGGACAAATTATTATATTCAGTCTTGGGCACCTCCTTAGTAATTTAGAAGGAATTCAGAGAAGAATGACAGAGTGATTACATGCTGATCAAATAAGACTGAGGCTATGGACACGTGAAAAGAGCTCAAGGCTTGAGCCTGGAGCAAGTTGTATCATTGCATTTCCATACAAAGAAGCTAAGCATGATTATATGTACACAACATAATCTAAATACATAACTCTGGACTATATATCTACAGAGAGTTACATTTAAAAGTGTATGTTAAAACAATGTTCAGATTGCAAAATCAAGCATTCAAGTGGTAGGAAATGCCAGTGCAATTTTAGCTTGGTGCCTTTGTGAATATTCATGATGATACAGCCTGTAGCTGTATGATCTGTCAACAGTGTATTTTTTCATATTCACATCCTGGCTCATGTTTACCTCTGCTTGTCTGATCTCTGTTTTGGTCTTCTGCTTGCCACAGCTCCTGCCTCCCCTACCTCTTATACTCTCCTTCTTCCACTGCCTGACACTTCTTCTGTTTGCCCATTATCCTTGCTCCATGCTCCTTAAGCTTCTCTTTTGGCTCATACCACTTCCTCCTTCTAGTCTTCTCTTAGCATTTCTCACCTTCCTCATCTCTCCATATTAGTCAGGCCATTCCTCTTTACCTCCAACAAATGTCAAAGCAAAGGGAATGCTGAGAACACACAAAAGCCCAATTTCCTACTCCCATGCATGATATTCAGGCCCACCAAGGCATGAACACCTGCAACAAAAATTATAAAGGCTTTTTCTACCTTTTCAGGTCTCTTAAAGTAAGCTCAGCCACTCAAGAGGAGGCAAGGTTTTGTAAGAGCTCTGTTGTTGTTGAGCTTGCTGAATTAAGGTAAAAATTTTGAAGAATGTAATCAACATAATGAGGGTCTTTTAAAACTGTGTAAGTAGTGGATTTTTTTTTTCCCTTGGAATTGCATAGTTTTTCAGGGTTGTCGGTGACAAAAAGAATAGGCCTAGTTCTAGGAGTCACCTTCCCCAGAAACTGAAAGTCAAGTGTGTGCTGCAAGGCACATGTCTGTTACGCTTCTCAAGAGAAAAGAATGTATTTTTTTTCTCTCTTGTGACAGACTTTTTCCCCTTAATCCCAGTTTTAGGGAAGGCTGACTTGTGCTGTTCTGTACTCTCCAAAAAAATAAGCTCAAGACATTAATGTAGAGACTAAAAATTCTGTCCAAATGGTCAAAGGTCGACATATCAGCATGGAGAAAGGCTAACAAGAAGTAATGGCAGCCGTAACTGTAGATGGGTCTAACAGCCCTTCTATACCATGGAGAGAAAAACTGGCAACACAGTGGCTTGGGGGAAAACATAACACCCTACAAATATCTGGCAAGTACAATGGAAAGGATGGACAGAAATTATTTAGGATTCCCTGAGTGGAAGTTAAAGCATGAAACAGTGGTATGAAATAAGCTCATATGGGAACAAATGCAAACCCTTTAAATTTTTTTCTGAGCAAAAATATGAAGTGTAGCATGGGGAATATGAAGTGTAGCACAGAGGAGGAGCTGGACTGGATGATTTAGTAGAACTTTTTCATCTCTTTTCTCTTAACTAATGGCAGAAAACTTACCCATGACCAATAAGAAAAAAAAAAAATTCCTGCACACTGTTCATCCAGTCCCTCTCTGTCTCTTCAGGTGGAGAGTCTGCTCTCCTTATATATCCAAAGAGAGAATGTATCAAGAAGATGAAGAAACATTTTCAGTCGATAAAAGAATTGCAGACCTTAATGGTTTAGCTGAGGGCAAAAGGCAGCCAAGCTTCTTCCTTTAACTAAAGAAGGAACATTTAGTAGAAGTTCACATACAAGAAGATTGAGAAAAAGTCAAGACAATACCTTTACTGCTGTGTAATTTATACAGTCACCTGAGAGGGGAATAAAAAAAAAGAGTCGAAATGTATTTTAATGACTGCATTAGAAATGGACAGGATTATAGCTTGCAGCTTTTATATTGCTTCTGCACTCTGTAGAGAAATATGTTATAAATTTTCAGCAATAATTTAAGGATTTAACTTCTAATCTAGTCTTCTAGGTGAAAGAGCATTTAGTTCTCCACACCTATATTCTTTTCGATAGGTAAGGACAGCATGAAAAGTATCTCCTAAAAATTAGTAACTTGCAGTCTGCTGAAATTTTCCATCTCACTGTCTCCTCCCTTCCCAAATAAGAGACCCTTATTTTATGATATAAAATAGCCTTAGAGTGAAACACCTTACACATTCTTAAAGGAAACTATTTCCTGATAGCAGGTTCTTCGATACCAGGTGGAGACAAATTCCTTTTGGGGATTACATGCATTTCTAAATGTTACCTGATGTAACTCTTACAAAAGACTATACTCAATTATCTGATAAGGTACATGATAAAACTTCTTATGACCTAGAGCCACAAGACTAAAGCTCCGGTCAGAGACAGGGTGGATGTGGGACTTAGGGAGAGTTTATGGGTGAGAGATGGCAACTGTTTCCTAAGTGGCCCAGGACTGGAGTAACTGGGTCCAGCATGGTGTCCAAAGGTGATTTTCTGGTGTCAGTCACAGCTCACGTCCTCCCACAGAGGGGACTAAGGTCACTTAGGAGACAGCCCCGCAGTAGTAAAGCCACGATGAAGAAAGCCAGAAAAGCCCCAGCATGGAGTCATACTTGAGTGTGTGAACACTGTAGTGGGAGCTGCTATCTCCCCTCTCTGGCCACCAGTGCTGGGACATGAGGAAGTGAAGGTGAGTCAGGGAAAGTTCAGACTAGGCATTAGGAAAAGGTCACCAAGAGGCTGATCAGTCACTGGAACTGGCTCCCCAGGAAGGTGGGCATGGCACCAAGCCTGAGAGAGTTCAAGGGCATCTGGACTATGCTCTTAGTCATACATTCTAGTTTTAGGTAGTCCTATGAGGAGCAGGGAGTTGAACTTGACCCTTATGGGTCCATTTCAATTCAACATATGCTATGAGTCTATGTATGTACATTGAGCATTATAGGTTGGGCAGCCAATTACAAGACAATAATAGTAATCTACTGTTACAGTTGAATAGGAGTTACATTTACAAATCCTTTTGTCTGAGATGTTTGAAACTACCACAGACAGAAAAACAGTAATTATGAAATAATAAATAATCTTGTTCTGACTTAGAGGTGGGCAAAATAGCTCTAGGGTTTCACAGACCTTTTGTCTCACTTTCCAGTAACTTTCCGTCTCAGTAGTGGGCATAGTGGTAGGAGCTAGTGCTATTTCTCAGTTTTGTGTCACGCAACTGTTGCAGGCAGAGCAGGAGCTTCAGACAGAGTTTTATTAAAGAAGCTCTGCCATTGAGTTAAGAGATGCAGAAAGGACCCCTTTGCTTTCTAAATTCCTTCTCAGAGAGGAGCCAACGTGGGGCTGGATCCAGTCTTAGCCCCAGACTTTGTCAATGATTTATGTGTAAAGGATTATACAGGTGTAATTGAACCTTTATACAACTTTGTCCTGCAGAATTAAGGATGGCAAAGCAGATATATTTTTATAAATATATATGGTTTCTCATTATAATGATTAGATGATAAGATCTTAATTGGAATTATTTACTACAGAGTATAGTAACTGTAACAACTATTATAATATAGTGCAATATGAAGCAAAATTGAAGAAATTATATTAAAAGCAATTGTATTAAAGCAATTTTATTAAAGCTAGCAAACTCAATTATTAAGTAGAGATTGATGTTGTACTCACTCATACCAATGACAGTGGGCAAGTCTCTTTATCTCAGCCTCAAGGAATAATCTTTAGGGGCATCCCCAGGCAAGGGGGGAATCTCCATGCATATACCCCAACAAGGGATATGTTAGAAAACTCTACTCCTAAAATTTGGCACTGGGCTTTTATATATGACTGTCACATGTCTCCAGGCCTGCTATGTTAGCTCAGCAGCTTTAGATAAGTTATCAGTAGTGTCACCTGTTTGTTCCTTTATCCGGGTATTTTACCAAGTGTACCACATCTTATCTCACTATCAGGATGTTTAACTTTGGGATTGATGAGTCAGGCTGGTTTCAGCATTGTTCAACACCAAAAGCAGCATGACACCCCTAATTCATTTACCACTGATAGCTTTGCAAATAGGGCATTGTTCAAGTTCTAGGTAGACCATCCTGCTGCAGCAACATACCCCTTCGAGCTGGCCTGTGTGTCACCAGTGGCAAATATGGCATAGGACTGTCCCTGTCTGAGTTCACATCATGTCCAGGTTTATGGCTGAACAAATGAACCTTTGAGAATTTTGGCTTAAAGATTTTTACTGTCCCAAATTCCATGTTATTCTGTTTTCTCTAACTTAAGAGATTTCCTTTCTGTGTTATTTAAATATGCAGCTATACATGATGAAACATTTTATTTGTAACTGCTTCCCTATTTGCCAAAAGTATTTCTTAAATCCTCCTTCTTCCACAAAGTCTGTCATCTCTGATCTACATAAAAAGTGCATCATGTTAATTCAGATTTATTTAAAAAAACCATACCTACTCAGATATAGGATTAACACATATTCAGATCATGACATGCATAGTTTGAATTTAAGGTCTATCACAGAAGGTGCATATTTAGAACTTAAAATTTTCTGTTATCATCTACATTGAGCTAACTAAATGTGATCCTAAAATGATGATAGCTGCAAAAGCCTGGATCCTGAAGCTCACATAGTATCTTACTGAGGCAAAGCAAATTATATAAAAGGAGTTTTGAAAGAATAAAGTAGAACATTGACCAGTGACTTTATATTTGTTTTCTCTGGGAATCAAGGAAATACAAGTGAAAATCCAGGGGGCACTTTCAGGGAAAGATTTGTTTCTGATTGGAAAGGAGCAGGTTTGTTTCATGTATGAGGAGAAGAAAGCTTGTAGCTCCCTATTCCACTGACCCTTTATATGGATGGTTGATATTACCCATTCCCACCCTGCTGCTCCGCAGGGTCTGGAGCAACTGATGTGGGCCGACAGCTATGGCACGCTCTTACTATCTGTAAGTTTTATAGAATACCATAGGTGTGCAAAGACAGGACCAAGGCTTTTCCAGGGGCAAATTCCCTGAAAAACAGTATCGATAAGGGTGGGTGGGAACGGATAGAGAGCTGATGTGTCTCCTGTTCCAGACAGTGCTACTGTTAGGAGTAAGCACTGGAATTCCTAGCAGTTCCCTCCTTTCTTACAAATCATCCCAGTGAAACTGAGTCTTCCTGAGGCGTTTTGATAGGCACCAGGATCTGAAGAGGTGGACGGGAAACTACTCAGGGTTCTGGTCTCAGCTCTGTGGGGCAGGATTTCTCAATAAGAGGATAGATAATAGTAGCTGTATTAGTACACAAGGGAGAAAAGTAGACCTGCTACATAGTGCAATCTTTTTACATCAACAAATAAATCATAATACAAAGACAGCAAGCCCCAAAGGTCTTTTACTCAGGTGTTGTTAGTTAAAAAAAAAAAAAAAAGAAAGTCATTTATCTCAGGTAGAGTCTGTTTAAAGAAAAGGTTCTTGGAAGACAACTCAGCAAGCATATTTAACATTAATAGGATTGGGAAGAATAATTTATGTACATTAGAAAAAAGGAAGCCCAAAAAATCATAAGAACTGAATGCAAGCCAATTCAAAATTATTTAGGATCTTGTACAAGTTACAACAGTACATTCCGTGACTTGTAGCCTAATATCAAATATCTTGAGGAGTCTTTGCAAAATCAAAGACCAGACACTGCTCAGCATGTTAGATCTATGATGAATATGAATCAGTTCCACTCTCTTTTCAGCCCTGACCACCATTCCCATGCCAATTGATTGAAGTTAAACTATACAAATTAAATGCAAAATGAAAAAGCAGTAAATAGCATGCACTCAAAAACATGTAACTTCAAAAATGAACATTAAGTCGCTTCTCTTCCCCATCTCAGTCCCTCACCTACTTCTACTCTGCCAGCTATCATGTCCTATTATATTTTTCCTTAGGCCACAAGACAGTAGACTTGGACTTTATTTATCTGTCAGAAATAGGCACATCTCTAGTCTAAAACTCCCAATAAGGCTAAATTTGGATTCCAGTCTTGTTGCAGAATGCCACCTTTTTCAATAAATAGTGCATTTGTCAGTAAACAGCTTCATTGTAATTTTTTTTCTTGGAGAAAGTTGATGTTATAAGGTACATTAGATTATTAAGCCCTGGCTTTAGGATAATAAATAAAAAATGTACTGTAACTGGCAAAGTTCAATCAGACATATTTATAACAGTTAGAGTAATCATCCTGTGAATCAGATTTTCAAGGGATGTGTTAAATTTTCCGTAATTAGGGATCTTTAAGGCAAGACTCAATATCTTATTACGAGGAATATCTCTATTCTAGTATAAATCCTTAAGCCTAATGCAAGAATAAGCTGGCTAGAGCTGTATGGTCTAACTTATGCAGGATAACAGATATTATAGTGATTTTGTGTGAATTTATCATCTATGAAAAGGAATAGTAATGGTAAAAAAATTAGCATTACAGCTATTTAAGTGGTTGAAGTTACACATGAGAGTCCAGACTTAGATTCTTAAAGCACTTGATTTTTAAGGATACTAAGAGTCAAATGTGTTTTGATGGACTCTGTGGACAATATCCTATACCAAACAGAAATCAAAAAAGGGAGTTATTCTACATCAATCTCTGAAAAACAACCAGCCAACAACAACAAAAAAACCCCAACAAACCAACAAAGAGAAAATAAATTAAACAAAATTATGAATGCAGGGGAATTACAAACTCCAAATGCTGAGGAAGCATTTGTTCACAAAGGAAAGAAAAATCAAATTAATTTTCAGGAATGTAGTGGGGATACTTTTTTTATTACAATTTCATTTTTCTTCAGAGATTTGATTCACTAGAAAATCCAGTTGGCACTGTTTTCATCACTGCCATTTATAAAACAGTGTTTTCTTAATGAAGATGATCTACTAAGAGATGAAGACAGGAGAAAATTTGGAACAAATTGTTTTACTGAAGATAAAGGAGGAAGTCCATGGGGAGTCCCATGGATGGGGAACTTTGAGGCGGAAATTTCAAAGGCAGTCATTGTTGGCCCAATGCTGTCTTCTCTAAACTTAGTAGAAAAACAGAGTGCTTTTTTTTGAAATAATGTACTTTAATGGAAGGAAAGCTAGTCCAAGGAGAAGTGTTTATGGTAATCAAACCTTTTGTGTCAATTACCAAAAAACTTTTTAAGTTTAATGGTGCAGTAGTAGATGACTATCACCATTCCCAAAGCTTTTCCTTATGATAATTATTTGTCCTGGTTTCGGCTGCCTGCTGGGTTAAACCACAGTGTTATTATAAATTCCTTCCCTTCCCTTCAACAAGCAGGAATTTTCTTCATCCTTAGCTTGTATGTTCACTTTGAATCAGGGTGCATAAGCCTAGCCAGGTAGCTGGAAGAAACATGAAACATCAGATCCCCCACTGATTTTGTCGCACAGAAAATATTTGTAACTAAAAACACTGAACTGAACACTTTAACATACATTTTGGCATCTCCTATCACTCTTACCACAATCGTTTTGAATTCCAGAAAGAAACATTATTACTTGAACCCCCTCAGAAATTAATTTCCATTGTGATTATGCTGTTTAATCACTTCACTGATGTCAGCCTGCCCTAACAGTGTCTCCTCGCTACAGCCAAGTGAGGCCTCCCCCAGACACAGCCACCTGGGCTGGCCAAAGCACCAGGGCTCACACGCCGTGTGCTGCTCCAGGTATCAGCTGCCAGAGGATCCCTTCACTGCACCAGACTGGGCATCTTTAGTCTTCTTACAACACCAGCCCAATAAAAATCATGCACTAGGAGGGAAGTACTGTTCTTACTCCCTTTACAAGCAGAGAAAGATGATAATAATTTGCAGAAGTGCTCATAACTATTATTATTTATTATTTTCACTGTGATAGCATCTATGAACAGTCTGTGGCAGAGCTGGAAACAGAACCTAGCTCTTGTGAGCTTACCAGTCAAGTGCCAAAACCACAAGTCCTTCCTTCCTCCCACACTGCATATATTTGTAAAGAATTATGCTTTTTTTAAAAAAAAAGTAACTGCTACGGTAGTGTTAACCCCCATACTCCCCCTCTAAAACATTCTGATGCATATTTGGTTTAGGAAATTAGTTTTTAAGGGGATTTTCATTCTTTTTCCCCCTCTATATCAATTTAATGTTTTTCCCTTTGAAAAGGCCATGAATGGAAGAAAATAATTACCACAACACACTTGCACATTCTTTGCAATTACTCATATGCTCATACTCACACATTCATGTACACATAGTCACAAAATTCAACTTGTAGAAAACATTGATTTCCAGGGTATTCTCAGTTGGTGACTGATCAAACACTGAAAGCATTTAACCTCTCTCACACTCTACAAATACAAGTAAGAGGAAGTGAGAAAAAAAAAAAAGGAACTAGCAAAGTTTCAAACAATGGAGTCAAAGAAAAAGGTCTGCGTACAGTTTTTTTACCACGACCACAACAAAATGTAAGTCTTTAAATTTTTATTCCTATAGAAGTGCAGATTGCTGTGGATCCTGCCTTCAAAAGTCACAGTGGGGAAAAAGGGCAGGAAAAGGGCTAAGTGAGCCAGGAAAGGAGGAGCCCTTCAGAATCTTTTAAAATATGTAAATAACTTTACTGCTGAATGTGTCTCTGATTAAACAAAGCCATTATTATTAGCTTTTAAAAACTGTAAATCTGAAATATATGCAGCAACTTGCCAACTAACAATGCTGAGACACTTGTTTCCTATTCTCACATTCATCCTAGTTTTCCTCTCTTCACTATCCATATTATTCTCATTCCTAACTTTGGGCACCATACTGATTAACCCCGTGGGGCCCAGGTCTTCTAGAGGCTACTGCAACATGAAGTGCATGTAACTAGCAATAATAGTAGTCTCCAGACAGCACTGGGCACAGTGCTTATTACCATGAGTAGTCTCATTGAAGTCAATGACACTGCTTTATTCCAGGAGTAGTTACAGTGCAGTTAATGGCACTCTTTGTAGCATAAACACCACACCCTATGAAAGTGTTTAAAACATCAGGACTTTATAAGCTATTCTGGCCAGGTAATCTGTCTTTATTTGTCATGCTGAGCATCACACATGATTATGACATGTTGTATTACAAATTAGAAATGCAGTAACTTCAGCTGTTAGATGTAGGTTTTTTCACTTTTGTAGTTGTTTCACTCTTTACAGAAACATGGCAATTATGTTAGAGCTAGGACTCTAAATGCGTTTTTCTCTAACTTATCTACGTGCCCCTAAATCTTATGCACATTTTTCAACTGGACTGTAGTTCAGATGACCATAATAGGACCACTGGATACATTTAGTGCTTCAATCATGGTGCTACTTGAGTCAGAATTTCCAAAGATTTATCTGTCTTTGAAATACAGGGGTAAAAAAAAAAAAATTACATTCATTAAAAAAAAAGAGTAGCTCTCAGCAAGGCTTTTTTGTGCATGTAGATTTGAAGATCACACTGGAGCTGCAATTATGTCCTAAGTGATCTTGGTCACTTAGTGTTTTTCTCAGTCACTATGTGGCTCCTTTTTTTTTTTTTTTTTTTTTTTTTTTTTTTTTTTTTTTTTTTTTTTTTTTTTTTTTTTTTTTTTTTTTTTTTTTTTGTTATTTTTGTTGTTGTTGTTGTTTGCTTTATTTCTGAAGAAGAAAGAGTCGAGTTTCAGTAAGATTGAGTGTTTGGCAAAGCAGCATGTTTGTCTGGGAAGGACTATCTTGCACAGATATGGCTGATTTACAATCAGGTGTGGTGGCCAAAAAGATTAACGAAGAAGCCAGCAACTCTGTTGTTCAGCACTTTCAGTGAAAATTTAACTACCCTGTATGCTGGGAGAGAATTTCTTAGAGAAGCAGGACATGGCATAGCATTAGCCAGATGGGAGAGCCACCTACATGGGTCTTCCTTCTAGAGTTGAAATTCTAGAGGAATGGAGAACATCGTGTGCTTGTGTGTGTGTGTTTGAAGCTGAAAGCGCTTCAACCTATACGTATACATCACATTCCTATTTAGGAATATCTTTTTAGGTGCTTGTATATTCCAAAATATATAACGAGAAGAAAAGCAAAATGGGTAGAGTGGAAGGTGAAATGGTGAGTGGAGGTGAAATTGCAGGGGGTGGGCCAGAGTGCCCAGAGGACAAGACAAATACACTAGATTTTTTAGGCAACTAAAGCTTTCTCCTTGTAATAAAGATCAAAAACAAAAATTGCACAAAATGATTATGCACTTCCTGATAGAAAAATTTCTCTTTCATTGAAAAATGACAAAAAGTAACTCAACCCAAGTAAATCCAGTGAGAAAAACAAACCAAACCAGAAAAAGCTGTGTTTAAACTGATTTAGGTTTGCTTAGAGGTATTTTGTGCCCTTTCTGAGGAACAGGTGTAGCAAATCCTAAGTTTCTGAAAAGCAGGGAATTCATGTGCAGATCTTTCAGTTTAAATTTTTGAAATCTGGGGAATTGAAGTTTTAATTTGCCTCCATCTGTCCTACTCTCAAGCACTTACTCAGCTGCATAAAAAGATCATCACATCAATGTTTTTTGAAAAAAAGTTATTTACAGTGCCTTCATCATTCTGCAGATGACTCAGTCTAACACTATTCTTTGACTTGCCAGTCTGTAAACCCACAGACCACACATATCTCCCATCTAGCTGATGATGATCTCAGTACCCTACCACTTGTAATGTACACATGACAGTGCAGAAATGAGGTACAGGCTCTTCCCAGGTGCATCAGTATCTCTTCCCTTTGATGGTGAATGCAGGAGTCACTGACATGGATTCATATCCACACCCAGAAAGACATGACTGCTCCCCAGACACCTCTTACAGTCCCTGTCCTGCTGTACTGCTCCATCCTATCCTTCTGTCTCTGCACATACACCTCGTACACCCAGAAACAGAAAAGCCCCTGGGGATTCCCCAGCAATGTGCAACTTCCAGAGAGCACAATTAGGCTGCAGGGCCATGTCATCTAACTCTCTGCTTTCCAGTTTTCCAAAGTCTGAATTTTGTTGTGTCTGTGCTGTGGAGTGAGACAGAAGGCATTTTTTAAATTAATAAAGCACTGTTTGCCTCTCAGTGACTGTGTTAAATATTCCAGGGAATGACTTTATAGCAGGTATATTCATCAGCGTTTTTCAAGTCATCACTGCAGAGCATGTGAAGAAAGCAAAAGATCATATTCATAACTCTGAGCATTGACCCCATGAGACTGATATTAAGTACTGCAATAATTTGATTACTGTGTATTTTCAGTGAAAATAGTTCCAGTAACTTTGTGCTTCCTATAAAAGTACTTCTCGTGTGTATACAAATGAAGCAGCTATCCAGAGTTTGAGTGGATACGTGTAAGAGAAAGCAACTACCTGTTTTCAGGTGTAATCTGCAAATAAAACAATAGACAAAATAGCTGAAATAAACAGGAATTAAATATTCATGATGGAGAACTGGAGCTCATATTATATCATAGAAAAATACATAGGTAGATCTATCATGTAACACAGCCAGTATTTTTAATGATCCATCGTGGATCTGTGGTGGCATATCTTGCACGAGGTACTTGAAGATCAATTAATAGTTAGGATGAAAGGGCCAAAAATCCACACCACTGTCTTATCGCCCTGAGGCTTTGAGTTCAGCAAAGAAACACAAACCTTGCCAGTAAACTTATCATCCAGGGCTTTGCAGCTGGCAGTCTGTGGAAAGCTTGATTTAAAAGCTAAGTCTCAAGGTGTGCTTCAAGCTCCCCATATGTTCAAAATAGGACCAGGTTCAGGTTTAGACATGCTGTCAGCAGGCAAAGGACTGGGCCTGCTCCTGAGGATGCCCAGGAGCTTCTTTTGGCACATTTAAATGTTAAGGAGCATAAAAGTTAGGAGGCATGTCTAGCCTTTGAGCCAGCTGGAACACACACTTGTCTCAGCAGCACATTACCTCCACAACCCACATATGCACCGTTTCCAAATCAGTAAAACAATAAATTCCTTTCAATCTCCTGTGGCAATGCTTCCTGAGACATTTTACTGAGCAAAGTAGATGGTGCATTTAGTACTTGATTAGTGACAAACCATTGTCACTTTTAAGGGTGGCAAGGTAAGTGTATGTACAAGGTACCTGAAATGTCAGAAAGTAGGTCCCAAAGTAAAACGATCCTGTGGATGTTTACTTTTGGGAGAGGTGAGCAGTGGAAGGCTGCTGTGCCTTTCTGGCACCAAAGGCAATATTCTGCTCAGCTATGCAGCACAAGTGGAAAGCTGTGAGCACTCAAAGCAAACAAATTCCCAAACTCTGTAGTACCTCCATGTCTGTAAGGGACAGGCAATTTCAAAACAAAAGTTTATCTCTGTTGTTAATACAGACACTCTATCACTGTTGTTAATACCAGGCACTTAGATGCTGCCATGAAATGATAGATGTTTGAATTCACAAATGTGTGTTTACACACAGTGAAGAGACAGCAAATATATACAAACAGCCTGGACTACTCTTTTTGTAGAATACACTTAAATTTTGAGAGAAAATGCAGTAATAAATCCCATGGCAATTATTTTCTAAGCTCATGACTCTCATAATTGTTATGCCCATGTAAAACATTTGAACTAGACCTCTAAATGTGGAAAAGGCAGCCTAATCTGATGGAAAAGGACAGTTGACAGCAGGCAGATTGCATTGCTTACTAGAGAATGATTCTCTTTTCCAGACTGTTTTGTCCTTCTGGACAGAGTGCCAAAAATTATAGGTATAAATGGCAGTTTAAACAAAGCTCAGTTTAAATTCAGATGCTAATTGTGCAACCAGACTGCATATCAGCACACATGCTGGGGGCACAGACAGAGGGCTCTTTTCAATCCCTGCATTTTAACCTGGTGGAAAAATACATACTTGCTTAAAGGTTATCTTAAGGAGACACTAATCTCTCTAAGTAGGTAATTATGACATTTTGTGTATCTCTAATAAAATCATGTGTCTTTATTTTCAGCTTTAAAAGGAAAGTATTAAAGAGCCCTGGCCACAGAAAGCTTTTTATGAATATGACCCTTTGTCCCAGGTAGGTATTGCATCAGGAAGTACAGTGGCATAGTTGTTGCTTAATTTTAGAAGGAAAAAAAGGTTTTAAATTTCACAGCAAGAGAAAGTATTAATATTTTTATAGAGAATAATTTCTGAAAATAACTGCTAGTAGAAAAAACAGAAGCACCTTGGTATAGTATCTAACATCCCATGTTGATTATTTGTTGAGGATTTTAATTTTTCATACCAACATACCTGTTCCCATAAGAAACAGATCTCTGTTTTCTTAAAAAACCTCAGTGTGGTCATTGCTGTTTTTACAGTTTCTTCAGCTTAAAAACAATAAGGAAACTACTTACCTGGCATTTCATTAATTGATGCAAGATATAGGTACAGTAAAAAGGATTGGAATATATCCCTTTTCTAAGGTCAGATGAATACTTTAAAATATAGATACCATAATAAATAACACCAAGCAAGTATAACACATGCATAGTGGAAGATAATAGAATGTTAGCATTAATAGGAATTAGTTTCCAGTTGCAACCCTTTTCCAAAGGAATACAGTTATAAGTTAAGCATTTTATTTCTATTCTTATGTCAAATTTGCCTCTCAGCAGATATTTTCCCAGATAAAAACTCTAGTAGTGCCACCTTGGAATCTCCTAGGATGATATTCCCCTCTTAAAAACATTTGTGGGTGTTGGGGAAAAAAAAAAAAAAAAGGCGGAGAGTGAGGAGGGAAAAGAAGGGGAAAAAAAGAGAGAGAAAAAAATTGACTGTCTCACTGGATTGAACCTCAAAGGCCTTCGTGATAAAAGTGTTACTTTGACCATGTGAACATGGTTTCCATATTTTAAAAAAACCCCTACATTAAAACATGAACAAACTGTCCATTGAACTTTAATGTTTCTTTGTTGCTTTGATGGTTAGCAGATTTCTGCTTCATAGATTGCCTCCTCCCCATACATTCTAAAAGTGAAATGATACATTGTAATTCAAATGATAATTGTTTTGATGATTTAATTGATAACAGACAGAGGAATAAAATCCCTGTTTTTCTCTGCCATGCAGATGATATAGCTACATTTCTTAGTAAACATCTGTGTACAATTAAGGGATGTTGCACTAAAACTGTTTCTTCCTTACCTTTACTCTGGGGTTTTCTTGAAGCTCTGTAGGATAATCCCAGCTCAGGAAAGAAGTTGTCTCTTGTCATTCAAGGATTCTTTATCTTTACTTTTAGTGATTTAGGTGCCAACTAAAAGTTTTCTGCCCACGTTGTTTTTAATGACCTCAAGACCAATCACTACACATCCCTTTTTTTTTATCTTTCCAAGAATCTTTGTAATCTCATCAGTTTATCTTAAAAAAGAAAACTTAATAGCTGTATTTTAGTGCACACAGGCTTTGACCTAGTGTGTGTATATATTTTTGCAACTGCAATATGATGTGAAAGAAAGCAAAAATATTCAGTAGAATCACTTCTAATCCAATTGTTTTATTGTGCAGTAATGCTGTATTTTTTGAGTTGCACATCTTTGTATAGACATGTAAATCAAAAGCAAACCAAGGACTGTTCAAACCTGCTCTGCCTATGTTGCACACAGGGAGTTATTCATTCAGTTTATCAGCCATAAAAATAATTGCAGTACACTCAAAACTGACTGACATCTTTTATAATTTTTAACACTAAAATGTCCCGGTAAAAGAGAACACTGCAATAACAACACCTGATTAGTAGAGAATCGCTACTGTAAATTATAGTGCTTGCGGAATAAAACAGGGATGAAAGAGTTGTAACTTTATATTAAAAGACATAATTGTAATTTTGCCTCCTTTTCTCCCCTATAATGTCTGAGCAATATCCTAAATAGTATGTCTATTCCTAGTCCTGCAAAAATGTCCATGTGACTGCTATTGTCCAAAATATTCTCTTATTTTTAATTTTAAGATTTAAAATAAGACAAATTGCCATCAATGTGTGGATATCTCTTTCACACACAGCTATAATGACTGCTAATTTTTAGAGAATAAACAAACGTTTACAGGAAAGTAAATAGAATATTTGTGTGTGTGTATACAGAATTCATTCTAACCTGGATCTCCTTTCTCTTCTCTTTTTCTCTGCAAAAGAGCAGTTACAAGCAAAATGCTATCTACTGTCAGTAGACTTGCAAAAATAACTTTAAAAAAAGTTGGATGTCACAGTAAAATAAATATCCTATTTGATTTGATTTTGTGAGAACATAATTTGAAAATATTGACCTTTGACATCAGCGATGCTGCTTCAGAAGTTTTTAAAGCAGTTTCCCAGTATCTAAAAGCCAGGATAAATCTTGTGAAATATCCTGAGTATGTTGTTTTTCTTTGCCATATTATACATAATAGATCTTGATACTTGCATTAGCTCACATAAGAGTCCCAAGGTTCTTGATCATCGGTAGTGATGGACTCCAAGAGACTCTCTGTGTTGCTGTTTGATGGCCATTCCAGGAGTCAAAATCATCATCAGACCTAGACAGTGATCTTGGAAGTATGGGCTCAGACAGGCTGGAGGGTACCCTTAAGAGCACATGGGACCCTGCGTGTCCAAGCACGCCAGGTAGATTAATTCCCTACCACGTCTGCCCAGATAAATAGCCTACAGCGTGATTGAGAAGCCGTCTGTCTTGAGAGGCAGCCAAAGGGAGAGGATCTAAATAGCAGTGCAGCACGCCTCTGCTCAGGGTGCTCAAGAGACTACTCTGCCTGAGCAATTTTACCATACCATAGCTTTCTTATGAATTACTATGTCACAGATATCGGTTTTCACTCTATTTTTTTTTTATTTCATATGGAAAATCAATTAGAAGAGAGGAGGTTTGTGAGACAACAGCCTACAAGTCAATTCTTATCTTTGATTTCCCTGTCTGGATTCCACATATTTGACCATGGGTCGATAGAATTGACCATCTCAGCTCAGGAAAGGGTCCCAAATGTGGAGCAGCAAGGAGTTACATTAATAACCACCACTTAACTTGGTCTTGTTCCCTCAGACCAACTGCATGATTACTGTCAGACGTTTTTGCATGGTGCGTGTTGGCATCTATATCTGACCTATGAATAAACAGAGAACTTCAGTTTCTAGCACTGACAGTCTCTCATTCCTTGAGAAGCTTGTTTATTTATCACCTCATTAAACTAAAGAAAATGAACAAAATATAAACAAGTCAAGGTTTTAGGGTATCACAAGGGTGGTCTTCTATTGCTATATAAAGAAAATGCTGCAGGAAGATGTAAGCTTTGAATGGTACAATAGGCAGAACTCTTCCTTAGTGCAATCTACCTTATTCCTATTGCTACCATTATCAATCTAAATTTAGAGAAATATAACAAGATGAAAAAGGAAATTATATAAACAAGGACTTCAACTTAAAAAAGGCACACTCTCCTTCAGTAAGTACACATGTAGTTCAGTATTTCTCTTGGCAAAGTTTAGGCATGTCTCTAGTTAACAAATATATTCTGCTGTCAGCCCTTTTCAAGAATTATATTTGATGCTGGATGCCAAATAACTCCTTTAACTATTAATAAATAACTCACAGGTATCTTAGCTAGTGTGCGCTTGAGGAATTATGCTAATAATACTCTATGCTGGAGAAAAGGGAAATTCCCCCCATGAGATTTCTACTTTTGCTGACATGTTCTCTAAGCTCTGCTTTCAGAATGGGTTCATTCTCACTAAGATAGCCATTTAATCTCATGGAAAATCTGATCACCATCTATCTGCTTCTTGCTGATGTTGCTGAGAAAATTCCTGTTGACTGGAATAGGAAAGAACATGGATCCATCAGTTTTGGAGTCTGGTGTAGGTGCTTATGTTTCATTAGCTTCATGGCAGTGAATCTTTGCAATTTGAAAAGAATAGAATAGTCACTACCATGTGAACCAAATTACACTATATATTACATGCTACCTAACTTACAATAAAATATTTTATAGGTAAAAAAAAGCATTAAGTGACACTGTGATTTTTCATGTGGCTTGCCAAGAAGAAAGGATCTCTAAGGGATACTTAGATAAATTATACCCCAAATCTCAAGGTGTGTCTCTTACTTGGAACAATTTTTTTAGTGGAATAAATTTTTTATCATGTTTATTTGAATCTATTTCAAGCTAGTCCATTGTAAGAACTGCTTTGTTAATGCCACAGAGACTGAAAAGCCTGTTAGCTCAATCACTTCTACAACTGAAGTAATTAATCACTATCAAGTAATACTAGTAAACCCCTTTTTACATACCATTTCCTTCCTACATTTAATGTTAATCCAACAGACAATTTGTAGGGTAAATTTCATCCAAAGTGAAAGTTTGGAAAAAGAATCCTTTAATAAGGAAAACTACCCATAAATCAGGAGTCTTTAAAGTGTTTTGATTTCCAAACACACACAAAAAACTGATTGCTTCTTGACCACCAAATTCACTGTTATTATTCACTGTTAAAATCTCACAGGGGAAGAAAGAGGAACATGCAAAGGGAGTTGATGTAAGAAAGAAAATCCTAAAAATTCAGACAACCCTCTTGTCTCTACTTTTGATTTGAAGATCTGATGAGAGAAGAATCCTTCTTCTCATTTCAATTATAATTTTATATTTGCCTTATGGCTAATGTATTTATTTTTCCTTGTGAATTTTCTCCCAAGAGAAGTCAGACATCAATGTCTCAGCTTGCAGTTTTGGCTCTGTGGGGCCCATGGGAATTTCAGCCGTCAAATCCAGAGAGTGCTTTAACTGGGAAGGGGAAAGTTGAGTGACTTTGCCTTTCTCTTTCCCATGTAACAACTTGATAATCTTGTCCCTGAGAATTGCTTACTGGAGTCTATTTCGTCAGTCTTCTGGAAAGGATGATCAGCTGAGCAGACTATTATGCACACTATCTCCTTCTCTTCTCTTACAGACTATTATATAATGTTAGACAATTCCACCTTACTGCCTTTATATTTATTTAAAGCTTTTCCCTCTGCACTTTTTGTTCCATTGATGATGGTTATTTTACCGTGTTCTTATTACTTGCAATCGCATCTGATTTCCCATGCTTGCTGAAGAGATCACACTTTTTCTTATTTCAAAGCTTTGTATTTATTGTACAATGGCTGCAGTTGGTTTTGACTGCCATGGCCAGTTCCACATGCCCATTAGGCACCGCTCTCACCCCGCGCTGCTCTCACCGCTTCCATTTCCCTTTCTTCCTCCACCATTATTACTTGCCATATACTTGCCTCTTCTGAAAGTCAGGTCTTCTGAGTTTTAGCATTGCTAATTCTGAAGAAATGTTCATCAGATTTGCCACCCTGAATCATAGAAATGTATGTGATGTGTATCCACGAAAAAAAATTAAAATCCACTCATAAGCTTTCCCACATATGCATCTCAGTAATCCATCGTTAAAAGAGTTTTGTGTTAGCCTCAGCTTTTGAGGTCTGTCATGACTGGTTTACATCAGAATGTATTCAATAGTAGTAAAGTCTGAAAATGGTTATCTTCTTGAATTGTAACTACCACATCTTTCTTTCACAGCTGGCAACAATCTTTTAACCAGTCACGAACATGCGAGGTCATTTCTTCTGTCAGATTGTCTGATTCTTAAATGTCTGCAGTGAGGTTGAGTTGGAGTTGTTGAGTTGGAGTTGTTGAGTGAGGTCTGCTTGGAGCCCGAGGTTAGGGCTCCAAGAATACAGAAGAATTACTGATGTATTTTCATTTTCTGCTGGAACAGCTACAGGGAATTTTCTATGTCTCAGCCTGATTGGATGGTCATACCAACAACTATTCAACAAACAATCAACAAAATTAAATGAGAAGTTTTCTGACTGTTTTATCTATGTCAGTCACTAATGAGAGAAAAGTGTCCAAGGGATCTTTGCTCACCTTCTCAGTGCTGGATATAGTATCAGCTTTGTGAGGGTCATTGGCAACTGCAGAGTTTTTTCCTCCCTTTTCTCTTCATTTAGACAATGTCTACATCTACCCATGTGTGAATTACATCTAATCTTTAGATGTGCTTTTCTAGTTCACCTCTGGAAGGACAGAGGAAACTGACTTTGGTATTTCATAATGAGGTGATGTAAAATTACTTTTGTTTCTAACTACAGCTGAGATCCATAGTGATTCATTAAGTATCAAGACACTAATGTATCGAGAATCAAAAAATAAGGGATTTGTAAATGAGAGGGTAGAGGTATTGGCTCAATTTCTTCCATGAAAAATGACCCAAGCTCCTTCAAAATGTTTATAGAGGTGTGTAGCCATGTTAATGTAGACATGTCTGCAAAAAAGTACTTTTTGACAAAATAGATCTTGATGTCTCACATACAGGACAATCTACCCACTTGGGAGTTACTTTGTCCATTCTTGACTAATTAGTAAAGCTTTGCTCTAGTATTGCTTACATTTTAGTCTGAGTCTTAAATATTGTAACTAAGGAAGAACTGTCCACCTGTTCTAGCAAACCCTATTTGTTTTGTTTTGGCTTCAGTGGAAGAATAATAATTAAGAGGACCGAAATATTTGCCATCAGCCCTTCTTAACCCAGTGCATTTCCTAAGGAACTCAGAAACCTAAGACTATGTATATATAAGTGTGTGTGTGTGTGTGTGTAAATAGCAGCAAAATCTACAATTTTAGAAGGGTAGTATTCTAAATGGACTCATTGGTGCTCAACCACAACCATGGGCAGGGAAAGCCTGCGTGCTGCCCAGCACTTCTTCCTGCAACAACACATTATTCCTTTTGCAACACAGGGCGCTTGCATAGGTTATGCTTCTGCATGGATGTAGGTGCTAAACATCTGGAGTCTGGTTACTTGAGGAAACCTTATTTTCCTGAGTTTCTTTTTCCAATCTGAAAGACATGAAACAATGAAGTGGATTGTACCATAGTGAGAAAAAAGTTATCTCCCTCACGAGCTGCCACAGCAAAGGCAGATGTGCTGAATACCCTTGATTTTGTTGACCTCATGGAATGTGCAAACCTGGGGAAGGATGCTCTGGGAATAGTGGGGAGTATACAGAAAGCAGACTGTTACTGCAACAATATTACTGTTAATAACAATAATTATATCTCATGAAAAGAAGCTTAATGATGGGTTAGATACTTCTTTGATGAGATAGTTTTCAGTTAGAGGAAGATGCATGCACCCTGATTTCACTGGAATTAGAAGAAATGGAAAGAGTATGAACACCTTGCTCATAGTACAGTTTCCAAGTAATGCCCAAGATCACTGCCTATTACATATTCCCATGCTTTAGCCATCACCTCTTTTCATGTGACATCTTCTTTGTCCAGGGCTGTTAGGTCTCTTGCTGCTTCTTCTCCACAGAATCTCATGTGGTCCATAAACAGGTTTGCATCCCCTCAGGGTCCTTGGGTGGTGTTTTTCATATCTGATTGTGTAATATATCCTTCATCTGGCATAAATGAAATGTAACTACTGAAGACAGGAGCCTGAAAAAGCCTATGTGATTGCTCAGTCTTCAGCCTAATGCTCTGATTTTGTGAGCTACAGGATATAATAACACTTCACCTTATTCGTATGATTTCATCACCTATTCATGAGCACTCATTGGCCTTCCAAATGTTCATGAGAATCAATACATTTATTCTCATGTATCATGGGAATAAAATATACTTAATGTTCTCATTCCAAGCCATGTCCTTCTGAATAAGTTTGGTTTTAGTGAGATTTGTGAAACATATAGCCCTTTGATTAAGATTGATCAGTTCCACTGGAATTCACATAACTTGCCCCCTTGGAGAAATAATTCTTCCCTGCTTTGACAGTCCATGATAGAGTGAGCTCTAGGATAACTATCTACCTAACACTAAGTTCTATAATAATTGCTGCTTGTAGGGAGGTATTTGCCTTGTTGGAATATATCATTGTAGAATGAGGGAAATGCTGAAAATACCAGTGAGTTTGTTCCAGTTATTCACTGTCAGTATTGCCTCATTCTCTAGATTGCCACAGTCCAGGAAAGGATGATGCCACCCTTGACTTCAAAGACTAGCTCATGGGATAATGGATATTACCTTCAAGAAATTAGATAAATGTCTTTTCATCTGAACTTCACTTTTTCTTATGTTGTATAACTATGCAAGCTACTGGTAATATCAAATATATTTCTGCTTGGGTTTAAACACTTCTAAATTCTTGTGATTCAATGTATATGCTAGTCATTTTGCAATCTTTTCCATTAGCAGAAATAAAATTTATAGTTTTATTTCCATTTTTTCAAATATTGAACTTTTCATTAGCCAACAAAGAAAGACACTTAAATATTCTCTGCCAAAACTTCTCCAGCTTTCTGCTGGCTTTCCCTTAGTTTCTTCATTTTCCTTCAGACTCTTGCATAGATTCAGTTAGCATTATCTAGCAGTCTGCCCAAAAATGAATATCCTTAAGAATTAAATCTTCTCCTTTCTTCTAGACTCTCCTGGACAAGTCTAATCTTCTGAGAGAAATTTTAACCACCACAGCCTGAAATGCAAGTGTGTTTGAGGGATGCAGTTTATAGACTAAGTCATCAAAAAGGCAGTCCTAAGTAATAAATAATGGAAGATTATTAGAAGGTATGATCTCAGCCACTTACCTTTTGGATTTACACTGAGTGATGAAAAAAGAAAAGATGTCAAACTATGTGAGTACCACAAAAAATGTGGCAATTCAAGTGAAATCTTCTTTGCTTCAATATGATTTTAATATTAAAAAAGAGCTCTTTAGAGGTACGTCTCCTGAATTTTATTTCAAGAAAACTAAATTAATTGAAAGGTAGCCAAAAAAATCACATATCATAGCTCAGTTTCATTAAAATGATGATATTAGATGTGTCATACAATATAACCTTGCAGCTATGAATCTATCATACAATGGAGAAAGTTTCTGGACTTCCAGAAAATAATATAGTTGGGAGTAAACTGCTATAGAATTAATTAAGTTCTGGTCAGACATCTAAATGATCATGTGAGGAAGAGCATGAATGAAAGAGGTGGACCAGAAGAATTAGCTCAGTAGTTGCCCACTGAGCTGCATCTGGTAAAGAATATCTGATTTGGATCAGAATGTCATGGGCAAAGGACTTCTTGTTGAAAAATCATTGCAGAGTATGTATGAAAAATATGCACAAGTTGAATTAGTACAATAGTAAAGAGCAATGAAAAAACTCCAGATAAAAATATTTTCCATCAGAAAATGTGAGTTTGTCAAAATGTGTTGCCTTTGGCAAATTTCTAATCCTACATAGGTTTCGATGAGAAACTTCTTGAACAGCTAAGCTTCCTGACAACTCACTCCCCAAACCGTTAGCAGTTTGCCTGGAAGACTGCTTGACAGAAGTATTGTTTCTAAATTTTGCTATATTACAGGTTAATTGGTTCCTTGAATTTCTGTTCATGAGAACTGAACTACAGATTAGTCCCAGATAGGTTCTCAACTCCTGACTTCTGCCTCTGGGGTGTTGTGAATGGCTCTGAGAGATCTAAATGCAATGGCTGTGTCTCTATCTCATTTTCTTGTTGCCTCACTCAGAAGGGCATAGTGTTACTTTTGGGTTCTGATACTGAAGATATTTCAGAAGACTGATCCACTTTTTCTATTGTACCAGGTCAGTTATTATTCTTCTAAACAGGAAAATTATTATGAAGACTCAGACTAATATGTCGGGTAGGAATTTGTGTTTGGTTCAATGGTTGTAAAAATCAACTAGGTTTTGAGTGCTTTCAATCACATGCTAGATTCTTCTCAAATAATGTTGCATGTTGGATAACTCTATTGGTTTGGCACAGCCTGGTTTTTGGGTAGCAGGGGGGCCACAAAGATGGCTCCTGTGAGGAAGCTGCTGGAAGCTCCCCACCGTGTCCGGCAGAGCCAATGGCTGATGGCTCTGAAGATGGACATGCTGCTGGCCAGAACTGGGCCAGTGAGAGAGGTTGGTAACGCCTCTGTGATGGCATATTTAAGAATGTAGCGACACTGTTACTGTGTCTTCAGCTCCTGCTGTGGGAGCCTCTGTTTTAAGCTTGAGATCCAGACAGGAACTTCAGACTCTCTTGACAAAAGATAGATGTTTATTCAGTCTTATCAGAGAATTAGAGCCATGGACGCAGCTCCGACAGAGCGAGAGCCATGAAGAACAGTTTATCTCTGTTACAGAGCTCTTTTAAAGGTAATTTAACCAATTAAAACGAAAGATATTTTTACTTTTCTGCGAATGTATGAAAAATGCATCAGCAAAGCTTACAGGAACTGTGGTATTTTTCATCCAATAATCTTAAACCACTTTTGCTGCAGAACATGGTTCCTTAGAGAAGAAGAAAGAAGCCCCAGAAAACAACTATTCTCCATATTGAAATATTTGCTACTATCTATTTGCTATAGAAACAAACCTAAAAACTCTAGGCCTTTTACCCTGTGACAACCCTACATAATATTCTATCATCTAATTCACACAACAGTCAATTCTAATTCCTCCCGCAACGTGGGAAGCTTTCTCCATGGATGGAGGTTAAAGGCACAGCTGTCCAGGGGGGTAGAATTCTTCAAAACAGGCAGAGAGACTTCCTCTGCACTCTGNCTCGTGAGAGGGGACCCACGCCGGGAAGTTCACGGAGAACTGTCTCCTGTGGGAGGGACCCCACGGCCTCACAGGGAAGGACTCTTCTCCGGAGCAGCGGAAGAAAATCTTGGTGATGAACTGACCAAAACCCCCCTGCCCTGCCTCCGTGTGTTGTCGGTGGGAAGGAGGGAGGGGCATGGGGAAAAAAGGTGTTTTAAGGGCTTATTTTACTTCTCATTATCCTCGTCTGATTCTGTTAGTAATAAATTCACTTCACAACTTAAGCTGAGCCTGTTTCGCCCTTGAAGTGTTTCTCTCAGTCCTTATCTCACTCATGAAGCGTTCTTTAATTTTTTTTTCCCTTTTCTCTCCTCTGCCCAGCTGTGGCAGGGGAAGGTGAGCAAGCGGCTCTCGTGGGTGCCTGGCATTGGGCCAGTGTCAAACCACGACAATAACAAAGCATATTAATAGTAATTATAAATATAACTTCTGAATTACAAATTACTGATTAAATTCAACTGCAAGACACTCATTCCTCTTGCTCTGTCTCCCCTTTGAGAACACACAAAATTCACAGGCTTTTCCGACTTGAGCATAAGAAGGAAAAAAATTAGAAAAAATTAGGTGTACAGGCAGTAACTGACATGTTACAGTGTATCATGAAAGTCCTGGAGTCCTACATTCCATAATGACTGAAAGAGAAGCCACAGAATCAGATTCAGCTGAAGTATCTGTCTCTTGAGCCTCAGTACCCCGACAGACTCTTTTCCAACATTTAGCATCTATAGATCGCCTTTGTACGAGTTGGTTAGGCCAAAAAATCTCTTGGTGAAGTATCTTCAAAGTTTTGATCTTCTGCATTATATTCTACTGTGCAAATGGAAAGTAGCATCTAGCCAGATAAAAAAAGGAGAATGACAGTAGTCAAATACAACTAAAGATTTATATGTAGGCCAGTATGTTAATTACTAAAGGTTTTAATTTCAATAATTTACTAGATTTTTTTTCTAATTTGTATCCTCTTTGTAATACTGCAATATTCACAGAATATGACAATTCTCAAAGTGTATTCTAAGCTGACTTAAGTGACATAGACTTTTGATAGAAGAGGCAGAGATGATAAATTACCTTTTTTATGAAACAATTTTCCATTCAAATGTTCTTTCTATGAAACGGAAGTGTTTTGCAGGTTTAGGTCATATTGAAAAAAAATCAGACAAAAACTTAATGCTCTATGAATGAGAATGGCATAAGTAATTTAAGTTTGGTATTTGGGGGCTTTGTTTTTTGCTTGAAGCTTTTTGGGGGTTTTTGGGGAGGTTGGTTTTGTTGCTTTTTTTCTTTTTACTCAATTTAAAACTCTATGAATTAAATATTGCTTATAATTTTTCAGGTCTGTGAACTTCAAATGTTTCTATATCTATTTTCAAAAATAACATTTTTTTTTTGCTGCTAAATGTGCATCTTTTACTCCAGACACTCACTCTTTCTATAGCATAGAAATTTTATTTACCAATTACATATTTCCAACTCTGAGTTCTCATTGACCTTGCTGAGAAGTAGAGATACTCAGTTCTTCACAGGAATAATCATGCAATTCCTGAGTTCAAGGTTTTAATATCATTTTTACCCTTTAAATGTAAAAGAGGAAAAAAAGCTACAAAAATTTATTACAGCAATAATGCAAGTTATATAGAGGGATTTTTCAGAGACAGTAGCCCATTGCTTGCCTGTAACTACTGATGGTAGAAAATGTAGAAAAGACCAATTGCTTCTCCAAAGAACTCAAGGTTTTAAGAATGAGGTGAGAATTTTAAAATCTACTTCTTAGTTGTAGTCAAAATTATCTATTATTGATGTAATAATGCTTTAGATTAGGGTTTTCAGCTTGGAGATTGTGGCTAATAAGAATTTCCTGGGGATCTCTGTCAAAAGATAAATGTTTCTGTATAGAGAGTTTCTTCCTAATCGATAACTATTCATGAACAGACCATCCACATAGATTTTTCTACCTCTATCTTGATCGTGATAGCAACCAGCATTTCCAGCATTTCAGTCTCCCTTGATACAGACTCCTCATTCCCAGCCTGTGCTGCCCTCCTCCTCCAGGCTGAACACTTTTTTTGGGAAAATTGTTGACAATTGTATTTCCCTCTTCATTAGGTTTATTTTAGCCTGTTTCCATGATTTTGTTCACAATGTGAATGTAAAAATTCCTCAGTTGGTCCATTTTTAGATGAAAGAGCTGGTGACAATAAATAACTTCAGTTCTTGGGTGAGGATTTCCAATGCAGTCTCAGATTAGATGTTCTCCTCTCTCTCAGTACAATTCTCAAGCCCCAGCAAAACTCATGTTGCAGTCACAGATTAAAGCTGGAAGAAACTTGTCCTTAGTCTGACTTCTGTGGTTGAACAAGTGTGTCATATTCATGCATGATATACTTTCTTTGAAGGAAGGGGAAGAGCAGATAGAATAGAAACCAGGTGTAAACATGTTAACCCACCAAGTGTTTACAACTGTGACTATAAATATATAAACTATAGCTTTTCTGTCCGTTAACCATTTCACTTTTCCACTAAAGAAAGAGAACTCTGGTTCATTCAGTGTTGCCCCTTTTTCCAATCCTTTAATCTATCCTATAGATCTTTTTAGAACACTTTCCAATTTATAAGTACATATTTTAAGTTATGAATACCAGGATTGGACATATTTCAAGCTTCAATAATGCCTGATACATTAGTAGTATAGTAATAAGGGAAAGGAAGTACTTTGCCTTATTATAATTAATAATTTAATTAATTACAGCAGAGGTCACTGTCAAAATGAGAAATAGGTTCTTCTGCTCTAGGCTCTACACTGTCCCCAAAAGGAGGATGTGACTGCAGCCTATGTTCTTTATTCTGAGATGAATGTCTTTATATGTTTGTCTATATGAAAACCCATATTTTTAATTTGTACTCAAGTTAGTGAGTGAATGAAACTATATGGTCTCAGCCAAATCTCTATGTTCCAGTTTTATGTCATTTCTGTTCAACACAGTGAAGAGTTACTTGTGTATTAGAAAGCACCTTTGACTGTATTTTAACTTTCCTGGATACTCATTTCATGTTTGTCCTTCTGCTCTCATTATCAGTTGCCTACTCAATCCCTTTTCCCCATTTTACTCAATATGTATTGATAAGTTTAAGTGCACATACTCACACAGAGACGTACAAATATTGTATGCATGAGTATTTTTAAGAATTACTTTAATTTTCCTTCTAAGCCAACTTGGCTTATTACCAGAGCAGTTGTCCTTCTTTATTGATTGTGGCTTCTGGACATCTAGTAAAATATTCTTAAACAGTTCCTAATTATTCATATTTTTCTGTTTAAATTCTTTCTCCCAATAGATTTGGCTTTATTTGTTCTCAGCTTTGGAAAGTTGACTCTTTTAAAGCTCCAACTAATTCAGTAGCTGCCATAAAATTTCTGAAACAAAGCCCAAGGAAAGTTCCTGACCTCCTCTTGGTTCAGTTCCAGAAAGAATATGAAAAGGGGGATGATGCACAATCTTGATTAAAATTAATAAGTTTCTGAAAGAGAAAACTAATTTTTAAAGCTCACAGTAGATTTTCATGGTCCGGAAAATTGACAAGCATTGAAAATCTTTGTAGTTGATAATGCTGGGCATCTCATGAGCAGTACTGTTGAACTGGAAAGTGCTAGTATCTTGGAGAAGTGGGCTCTGGAATGGTTGTCTGTGACAGTAGTGTGAACTCCCCAGTTTTTATTCTATTCACTAGCACACCTCATTATAACTGAGAAATGCCTGTATTATTGTTATCAGAACAAAGATATCAGTTTGATTATTACTCTTCTGCATTGTGGGTCTGTCATTTAACCCCAGCCAGCAGCGAAGCTCCAGGCAGTCCCATGTTCACTCCCCCACCAACTGGATCAGGGAGAGAATCAGAAGGGTAAAAGCCAGAAAACTCATGGGCTGCGATAAACACAGTTTAATAGGGAAAGCAAAAGCTGAGCACACAAGTAAAGCAAAACAAAGAATTAATTCACTGCTTCCCACAGGCAGGCAAGTGTTCAGCCATCTCCAGGACAGCAGGGCCCCATCACATGTAACGGTGACTTGGGAAGACAAACACCATCACATTGAATGTCCCTCCCTTCCTCGTTCTTCCCCCCACTTTATATCCTGAGCATGATGACATATTGTCTGGAATGTTCCTTTGGTCTGCTTGGGTCACCTGTCCTGACTGTGTCTCCTCCCAACCTCCCAGGCACCCTATACTGGGTTTGCATGGCCAGATTTTGGTAGTGGGAAGGCTACAGGGGTGGTTTCTGTGAGAAGCTGCTGGAAGCTTCCTCCTTGTCTGACAGAGCCAATCCNATACTGGGTTTGCATGGCCAGATTTTGGTAGTGGGAAGGCTACAGGGGTGGTTTCTGTGAGAAGCTGCTGGAAGCTTCCTCCTTGTCTGACAGAGCCAATCCCAGCCAGCTCAAAGATGGACCTGCTGCTGGCCAAGCCTGGGACAATTGGAAATGCTGGTAATGCCTCTGCGATAACATATTTAGGACGGAGAAAAAGAGGTATTGTGCAGATATAATTGTGTCCAGAGAAGAGTGGAGTGAGAATATGTGAGAGAAACAACACTGCAGACACCAAGGTCAGGGGAGAAGGAGGAGGAGGAGCTGCTCCGGACAGCAGAGCTGAGATCCCCTTCAGCCCGTGGTGCAGACCATGGTGAAGCAGCTGTGCCCCTGCAGCCCATGAAGGTCCATGGGGGTGCAGAGATCCACCTGCAGCCTGGAGAGGAGCCCCACCTGGAGCAAGTGGATGCCTGAGAGGAGCCTGTGAACCCGTGGGAAATCCGCACTGGAGCACGCTCCTGGTAGGACTTATGGAGCTATGGTGGACCCATGCTGGAGCAGCCTGNGCAGTCTTTTTAGTGCTGAAACCTAGGAACAAACCAGGGACCCACCACAACCTCCTCCACAGTGTGGCAGTACGAAAAGCAGGAGAGGCCTTGGCTCTGTGCAAGCCTTGCNGAGCTGCACTCCGTCGAAGAGTGACCCATGTTGCAGCAATCTGTAGAGGACTGTTGCCTATGGGATGGACTCACATTAGAGAAGATCATGGAGGGACTCCGTGCTGGAGCTGGGGAAGGGCTCCTCTCCCTGAACNGCAGCCACTGTGAAGACAGTTAACTCTACCTCAGCTAAAATCAGCACAGGTTCTAAGGGAGAATACTGTCCTTCAGTTCTAAAACCAGAAAGTGAAGTTATTTCATTTAGAGAAATAGGTCCTGTAGATTCATTTTCACGTATACAAACTTAAAAACTCTAAGCATCAGCTATATTGGATCATGAAATAAAAGTGTTCCTTGAGCTCTGGACTGCAGACTTGCTTTGAGAAGAAACATACTTCATTTTCTCAGCCTGTCATGTCAGTGTTGTATTGGATTCAAGCATTCTGTAAAAAAGATCACCAAATATGCACTTAGAAAAAAAGTGGCCAGTGATGAGAACAAAAATAGGAAATACAATCCTATTGTCCACACAGAATCAAACCCACTTTTTACTCTTCCTTCTCCTGTTAATTAATTATTCAAAGAACTGAAAGCTTTCTCTCAAAATAATACATTTTAAAATTTAGATAACTGTTACTTGGGAGTTTCAAGTGAAATTCCAAGGACAACAAAATACACTGTTTCTATAGGCATTTTTATTAACATAATGTGATGTTTGGTTGGGCTGTTTCTATTTAAAACAATTCTTCATATATATTCAAGTCATTGCTGTGAACCATGGTAAGAGTGAGAAAGGTCGTGCTACCACTGCCAGGTCTTCAGAACTCATAACACTTTTGAGCACTTCAGCTGGTAAGAACATTGTGTGGAGGGTCAGCTGATAGCCTACTTGACTTTCATTGAAAGCCCATCTTCATTAAAGTTTAGTACAAGTGACTAGGGTAAAATTTGTGTGCTAGATCACACAAAAGCTTTTCCTAAATGTAAAATAAATGTTTTTGGTTTTGTTTGGTTTTTCTTTTGTGGGTCCATTGCACTGGTTTTTTTCACCTTAGATAGAAATTATGAAGAAAAATATAGATTTCTGTTTAAACCAACCCTTTTATATAGTTGAGCAGTAAGACAAACAAAAAAGTTACTCAGGATATCCTAAACAGTCCTTTCCTCATCTGTTCCTTCAACTGTTTGCAATTGTCTTCATTCTTTATTTTGTAGGTTTTTTCTAATCTTCACTGCTTCAGAATTATAAGGGTCAACTTGAGAGTTAGAATTCTTTTTCTCATGTTGTAAAATTTCATTTGGCAAAGCCAAGGGAAACTGCAACAAAATACTTTGGAATTATTGATGATGAAGGGAAAACTAAAATTTGATTTCCTTACATCTGCTTCTAATAACTTTTCTAAAAATTGTATTAGTGGATCAATGTTGAGTTTTCATTTCTGTTCAGATAGTAGGATCTGCCTGTTTACTTTACATCTTTTTCCCTTTTAACCACGGTTTCACTGTCTCTGTTATGCCTATCTCTCTGCTGTAAATTTTTTTTTTGCAAGAAATTTTTTGCCAAATATGCCATGTTAATCTGTGGTAAACTAATCTTTAAAAAATTACATTGTGAAAGTCCTGTTTGTACCCAAGTGTCACTATGATGTGAATTGTTTCAGGATGGAGACCAAGCTGAGTGCTCTTTCCATGTTGCAGATCAAATGGACATGTTTTACAGCAACACAATGAGTCAATTTTTTTGGAGCTGTTTTGAAGTCTCCATTCCATCTCATTCAATTTTCAGCTGCCTCCACTTGTTTAGCCTCTTATCAGCTTACATATATCGCAAGGATAAGACACTCCTTTAGCCAAGTTAATTACACTGTCTTCATCCCATGCAATCATGAGCAGGCCCTGGTTATTTTAATCATCTTCACGCCTACTTTCCTATACACACTTTGCTTCCACGGTAGCCATTCTAAAATGTGTGAGCTGGACTCTTGCCTAGAAGTAAGCTGATCCCTGCATTACCCTGAAATGTTCTCACTGCATTTGCTTCTAATTGGATAATGTGCTGCACTGTTTTCAAATGTTTTTTGTTCTTTGCTATCAAACATTCCATACTTTTTTCATGACATGATTTATAAGACTTCCTTGTCACCTACATTCCTGCCAATTCTCCCAGAGATTCATCTCTAAATTGTTCTGTTTCTTCCAAAGTCTCACCCTCATACTGCTGCTAATTGAATATTTGCATACCCTGTTCCTTCTGTCTGGAACTCCCAGCCCTTTTAACTCACTGGATGTCCTTTGCCAAACACTTTTAAAAGTCAGGCTGAAACTTTCCCCTTTGCATATTGCTTTTTGTGTTCATATGTAATCCCTTTCAAAATGTTCAGAGCCCAGAAGTGTTTCCACATTCAAGTGATCAGAAGTGAGAGATAACAGCAGCGTTTCAGGCCAAATCAGATATAGAATGATTTGTGAACCTGTCATTTCCTTGTAGAATTATCCAACAGTGACAATCTCATGATGGTTATGTCACATACGCTGACAAAAAATCAGGATGTCCTCCTTGTAAAAACAAATCCAGGAGGTCCTTCATGTTCCTGAGCAGGTACAGGCCTGCTACATTTACATGCAGCAATATGTTGGATAGCTTAAGTTGTTGGAAACTGAAAGTCTGAAGTTTAGCAGCAGATAGAAATTGTGCAGTTATCTAATTTCAAAGCAGTAAGTTCAAGAATTAAATAACTATATTCATGTAAATGTTGCATGATTAGTAAGAAGTTAACAGGCAATTCTTCTAATAAGTCCAAGGATGCAGCCTGATCTGCTCACATCGCTCTCTTTCATCATGTTTTCAACTCCTACTGTTCCTCTTTAAATCTTGCTGTGTCTTGCCACAGAATTTAGGTCTTGTCAATCTACCAGTGTTGTGCCAATATATAAATGACATTATCAACTGAACATCAGAAGCTCCTATTAACATATCAGTGTAATCTCCAAGATAGAATCAGTTTAAAAAGATGATGAGTATAATACCTGTCTGTCAAATTATGAAAATAAGCCATGGTTGTGGTTTTTTACACCATAATACTACACCAGCATTTGATTTTCTAGTTTAGTCTTCACTAGAGTTGCAGCGGAAAAATACTGAATTTCTGGGAACTTTAAAGAATAAACAATGTTTGTGCTTACCAAGTAGGAGGATTTAGTAAATAAATGGCATTGAAGTACTGTTATGAATTGGAATTACTTATGCAGGGTTTTTCAGCATTGGAAGAAAGCCTTTGCTGAAATGCAATAGCATATTAAAAGTGTAGTAAGAGATTAGCTGTGCAATAAGGACAAGGATTGGCTTTTAATTATCTAGAGATTTCATTGTTGGTCAGAGGCCCTTCATAACCACCACAGAGGGAACAAAAAACTATGGAAGTTACATCCAAGGGTCTAAATTACCTGCCACACTGGCATATGCCAGAGGTAATGCTTGTAAGCAGCTGGAGTTACACTGACAAACTTCCCTACTGCAAAATTTAATAAATAGGAAGGAGTCTCAGATGCTCATACTCATTGCAAATTACTTACTGAAGAGATAACCATGGTTTACTTCACAGTTTTGTCGTTCAGAAGTTTATTTCACCTTCTGAAGCTTCTTCTTTTGATTTCTTATTGCACTTGAGGAGAGGTTTGTGCCTTCAAAATTTCTTAAGAGGGAGATGTGCCCTGAAACCTTTCAGAAGTACAGCCACCTGCCAGTCCTGCAGGCAAGCATCAATGCAGCAGCAGCTGTCTGCATACTCCCTCAAGAAACTAGACAAAATAAAGTCAGCTTTGTATTTGGATGCTGAAGTTAGAGTCAGGAAAAGAGGATATTAATGGTGTAGACATGTAAACATGGAAGTGAATATTTTATGTGAAAAGGCAGACTGTACATGCACATTTATTACCCTATTTCCTCTGTTGATTGTGTCTATTGTGTGATTTTGGAAGGGCAAAGTAAGTCTTAGGTTATGAGTTAATTCTTAGCACTAGATTTGAGAAAATAAATATTTAAATAAATTAGTGCCAGTTCAAACTAGCACAGTTTATTTTAATGTGTTCAGTTTAGCCTTCCCAGTGTGTGACAGTGCACTGTGTGCTCTGCTGTGAGGGGTCAGAGGTTGTGGCTGCATAGGAGCTGAGGGCCACAGCCATAGTTCAGAAGCAGAGAATCTGCTGGGAACTGCCGTGGTCAATCTCACTTTACACTCTGCTTGTATTCTGGAGCTTTCACTTCAGGCACAGAAAACATTTTCAGGTGGGGAATAAGCTACAACATATAATGAAAAGGAAGAGAAGTTTCATTTTGCAGCTCTAAACCACAAAAATCTTCACCTTAGTGAGTTCCTAGCTGGGTCACAGCTAGAACAGAAATTGAGTACCTAATATTGGATAATCTAATCTTAAGGTTCCAAATAAATGCAGAAAGGAATTACAACTGGTCTCTACTCACAAAGAGCTACTGAGCACACACAACACGTATTTCAGTTGTAGTTGCTTACAGCAGATTTCATTCTGGCCTCATATTTAAGCTTTTACATGGTTTTAAATGGTTGCTGCAAAGTCAGATCTTTCAGAAAGACATATGACTGGCAGAGAATAAATATTTTACATGGAATAATTACTTATTGCCTGAAGCCTTTGGCATGCTAGCCAGCAAGAAAAAAAAAATTTAATACATGCCAACCACACCTACAAAAGATAAGTACCATCACAAATCATACTCACTTATTCCAAGATTATCATTTGATAACCAGTCCAAATTGCTGTTGAGATAATAGCACATCTTTTGATGTTACTGGCAAAGTACAGGTAAAAATATTTCTGTGTTTGGCTTCCACCATTAGAGCTAAGATTTTACAAAACATAACAACAAAACAAGAGCCAAAGCATAAGAGGAAGAATACTTTCTTATAGTAGTGTAAATTAGATACATTTCAGCATACTTTGGAAAAAAAATGCCACCTACTAGAAATGGGCTATTAAGTGAAAAGTGTATAAACACAATTTATTTTACTGGGCAAACTTTAGAAATATTTGGTACAATCTGTTTAGTTTCAGCCTTGTTTTCTTAGAGGCATTTGGAAAATGCTTGCAGCAAATATAATCGGTTCCCCCAACATAAGAGAAGCTAACTAACTTCTATTGGAAAAAAACACAAACAGGCTCTATCTTTGTGGCAGATTTCCTTGAAGCCTCAAGTCCACATCCATTCAAATGCTGATTTCTAACATCCCAGAAAGCTTTAATCTATGTCAGGTTTACACCAGCACAGAGCAGAATCTCTGGTTTATCAGTTTAAAACAATGGGATCCTTTATGCAGGGAGATTGTGACTCACTGCCTTGTTTGTCCTAGCTAATGAGAACTAACAGCACTGTCTGTAATGGATGTGCCATGGATATTACTGTGGGAATGTGCCTTCAGGAAGAGATCCAGCTATCTTCAACTGTGTAGTCAAAGGTGATTGTTATTAAAATAATTTTGGAAACTCATGTACAAGATGTACTTGAATTGCACAGTGAATAAGTTAACAATTGTTCTAACTTATCATAGCTGTTCTGCACATATGTTCAACATGCAGTTTGTTGGCATTTTGATGCTGTGTATGTGTGTGGGGAGAGGGGTGTGAGCAGACCTAGTCTGCTGACGCATCTTGATAGATGGATTGGGTTTTATCATCGTTGAATCAGAGAAACACTGAGTGGTTCTCCAAGATGAAATAGCTTGAGGGAAAAGAATAAACATCCTGCAACCGACCTTACAGTAAATCAGACCAAGGAAAGGCTCAATTCAAGTGACTGGAAGCTTGCTCAGGATTTCTGCCAAGGTTTGTTACACCATAAATGAAACTCCACAAACTAGGAGATGAAAATCTGTTAAAGACCCTTGATTGCATATTTTCTGTGTGGGAAACTCAGGGACAACTCATCTCCTGGTATTTCTGTTACCCTGCTAAGAAGGCAGAGATCCAGAGCAGAGCATGTAGACTTGACCATTTCCTGCAGGAGCAGAGTGTGGAATAAACCATCTGGGGAGAGAACAACTTGGTAAGGTTCCTGAACAGTGAAGAGTTATAAATGAAACTATTTACACAAAGCAACAAGAGCAACAGATATTTGGATACCATAATCATTGTAATAATTTCTTATACATTTCCTGTTAAGAAGGGCTGTGATCCTGATTTTGTGTTTACTGTGTTTGCTGTGATTACTGATTCATCCGGAGCATACAACCGCTGAGAGGGTACAGAAGCAGCATGTGCTTGTGACCAAGTGAAGACATGCATTTCAGATTATTTTGCATGATGACATTTTGCTGGAAAGGTCAGGACTGTGAAGTACTTAGTAGGAAAAAAAAAAAGATAAAGCAAAAAAGCTAGCAAGTCTGCATTTTAGTTATTCATAACACTTCTTGTCTCAGTTATGCATGTTGTATGATGTCTGCATGTTCTCCTGCATGCACTGTAAATTTTGTATCTATGTAAAAATATTTGTATATGTCCTATTGGCCTCTATGGCTGATGGGTGGCAGACCTGAAACCTATCCCTCACCTTAGCTAATAAAAAAAGTTTTTAAACATCTCAAAAGCTTCCTTTAAATCTCAGATGAGAACTGCTACATTGAAATGCATCCACCATGAACCATGTCAGGGACTCTTGTTGCAGAAATTAGCAGATATAACTGATCATAAATTCAGTGAAGTACTGACAAGCAAGTGCTCTCTATAGTGTTATAGACTGGTTTGAAAATGCAGTTTTCACAAAAAAAAAAAAAAAAAGGGCACGAAAATAAAAAAAAAAAAAAAGGAGCAGTAAATGTAAAGAAAAAGAAGAGTAATTGAAATCATCAATGGAAAATCTCAAATTTTCAACCAGAACATAAATGTTTGCATTCTGAAAAGCAGTTGAAGCAATGGCTGAGGTCTTCACAATTCCTTTTTTCTCTTCTGGCTTAACTCTTAAGCTAGAGCACATCTCCTCTCATACAACAATGTTTTTCCAACAAAAACATCAATGTTTTCCATTAAAAAAATTGAAGATATAATGAAGGGTATTTTAATTATAACCCAAAAGCCATAAATTTCCATTATTGAGAACTAAAAGAGCATTAGATGCTTATTGGACCTTTCAGGTGAGATGCAGAATGGGAACATAATGCAGAAATGGGATATCCGCAGTATCTTTCCACTGTGCTTGTCCACTACAAGGCTGTATGCAGTCTGGCAGTAACATCTGTGTTGTTAGTTAGACTGTCTTAAAACCCAGATGCTAAGACCATTTGATTTTGTCAATCTACTAGGCATAATAGAGACGTGATCAGTCTCCAGTCTGTGCCCAGCTTCATCAAAATTGGGCACTACGTATCTATGCAATATTTTGCAAACTACATTTTCTTTTGTATTATTATACACTGGAAATCTGATATCTAAGAATAGAAAATCACAAGTAACTATAATTAAACAGGATTATGATTATTAAGTAACTTACTAAGACTTTAAAAAAATTTATGGATAATGTGGTTCAGAAAACTGAAAAGAAAAAGGAACTTTTCATCTAGCATGGGAATGAATTAGAAAAGATTCCCTAAAAATAGTCCACAACCTAGATGATATTACCATAAATACGTATCTTTCTGATACTACTATTCACTAGCTCAAATGTCCCTTATTTGTCCCAGCAGAGAACCAGAAAAGTTCTCTGGACTGGGCTTGGTAGGCTGTGCTGGAAGAAACCTGCCTATCTGAAGAAAGACAGCTAAGAAAGTCTTGGGAGCAGGGCTGAGCGAGGTCACTTTGCTGGGGCTGCCCTTGTATTATGGAACCCTCAGTAAACCAGGTAACCCATGGAACAAGAGGAGCGTGTTGACACACATGTTTGGGGGCCTGGTACAGGTTGAAGATGTAATCAGCCATTAAACATTTATAACTGGTATTAATAAGCCATTAAAATAATAGGAGACACTGCATTCCTTTGCACTTATTATCCTGTGAAATCTCAATGGATTTGGGTTGGGAATATTTGGTTGTTAATTTCACATTTATCACTGGCATGACATAGGTAATCCTAATACCAATGGCAATCTGCCCCACAGAGTCCCCACACTGCATTGCTTGTCAGCTGCTTTTTGGGAGCCATTCTGCCTGTACTCCCATGGCAAACAAGATGAACAGTTGATGATCATCAGTGGGTTGTCCAAAAAGGCAATGGACAGTGTCTACTAAAGTAGCTTTAGCACCACTCTGTCCAGAGTCACACATCACACACAAAGCTCCTTGTCAGTTGGAAACACAGGCAGAGTAAACTCATGACTTCCTGGCAGAGACTATGCAGACATTCTGTTTTTCCCACCCTCCCTTTCTCCTGGTAAGCAATGTATTATCCTCCTTGGAAATGTAAGGCACACTGAGACAATGATCCTCTATACCCACATGGGTGGAGAAGAGACAAAGTTTTAATATGCTCCTGAAAAGTGTGCTGTTGAGCATTTGGAGAGTAAATAACAACTCCAATATCCTTCTCACTTTTGAAAAGTACTTATTTTCTCTACATATTTCAAAACCCAGTGCTCTAAATCCATAGAGGCATGTAGTGCTTGCACAGAACAAGAAGTGCTTGGCTCTTACAAACAGGACAGGTCATATAATCAAAATCATCCTTTGCATACTTGTAGTCTAATGACAGTTTGGCATTAAAGGAGTCTAGAAATTAAATGTCCCCATGTAATTTAACCAAGCTTTGGTGTTCTTCTGAGAATTTAATGTTGTAACACATTTGACCTCAGCAAATATTAGATATCTGCCCGAATATCACTTGCTGCACTCTGGCATCAAATCTCCACAATACCCTGTTTGGTAGCAAGAAGGGACCCAGAAGAACTGACAGCCTTAAAGTGTTTGTTGCTACCCTAGAAGGTTCTGGACAGTCATTTATAGGGCCACTACATTAATTTCATAGTGCTAACACAGCTATGAATTTGATATGAAATTGCATTTTAATTGAAAGAATTCTCTTTCGTTTCAGCTCTCATGTAAGAAGTACCTGAGCCTCTTGATTCAATGACCTCACTATGTCAGATTGCCTGGAGCTCGTGATCAAACTGCTCTAATTCCCTTTTTTAAAGGTCATGTAAACATGTGTGCTTAGCGAATTAGATGCAAATTCAATTCCCTAGTCACAAATCTCCCTAGTTAAGTTCCTTACCTATCCCTCAATTGCAGGCCTGCATCTGACAGCAGAATATTGACTTTTGAACTGTGGTCAAAGACATGATTAAACAAAGAAACAACTGCCCTCTGCAATGTAGAGAATACAGATAGAGAAGTGAAGCTACATTTTTTCTAAATGGTGCTCATTATGTTGGTCAACTAACTAACTTTTTAACATGGCTGTTCCATGATTTTATTTGGGTTTTTTAATACTGTGTTTTTATACAGATGATATGTGCTGAAGAGCAACATATAAATATCTAGGTACACGTGCATGGGTTTTATTAGAGATGTTACTGTAATTAAGGACTGCTTGAGCATCCTTCCTAACAAGGTGTGCTAAAACAAAGAAAATGGGAATAATGACTGTCAGTTTTAAGTCATCTCCATCAAGGACTGAATGAAACACACTGAACAGTTCACCATTTCAATAATAATAACAAGAGAGCAAATCTTTTTGATTCTGGCATTTCAGTTTACCTATAAATAATAGTTTCAGTGCTGATTTTCATAATTATGCAAATAAAGTTATTACATTTATGATCTTGTTGTTAGATATTTCCTTATAAGTAGTGACTAATTATCTGTGTACAATTATTCTGACCCTTATTACCTTAGTTCACCCCATAGGTCTGTGCGGCACAGTACCTTACCTCTGACTGGTGATGGAAAAAAATCAGCAGAGTCTCAGCTTTCCTCAGACATCTACTTGTATCATTCTGGAAATAGCTGGTCTGAAATAATCCTGAACTCATTGTTTCAAACTTTTCTGCTGTGCCAGACCCGAAAACTGACGATGGTAAGACCCAGAAAGTCACCAAGTTTGTGTAATAGATTTTGCAGACAATGAAATCTCAACTTACTTGTTTGTCTCTAGGTTTTCAACCTCTAGGTTGCACATTTTCAAGAGTTTTCAAAGACCAGGAGAACAAAAACGTCTTTCAAGAATGTGAAAATCTCAGATGAAAACACACAAACAAACAAACAAACAAACTACAAAGCAACAAGTCACCCACATCTGTTGTCAGGCTTGGTAAACCACGAGATACAAGAAAAGCTGTGGGATTGTCTAGGGCAGACAGTTATTCAGGATACTTTGATGCTTACCACAGGCTGTACTTTTTCCAGGTGCATCACCCTACAGACAAACCTTGCCGTGGGAAGATCCACAGTTCTTGTTAGGCCTCAAGACTTCTTGCACTGCATGAATTTACAGCACTGTTAGAAAGGAAAAGAGAAGTTTCTTGGTACGATGTTTTGCTAAATGCCATGACAGGTTGTAACAATGAGGAAAAGGTAGACAGCAAAACATTTCTAGGGGCCTGATAAAGAACCAGCATACATGTAAATTCATCATTCTTATCAATAAACCACTTCCTGCAGACTCTCCTGGTATGCTTACCAAAGATGAGGCATACAGCTACCTCGTGGGCTCAGTGTGAGATGAACCAGCACTCCCATCCTTGGGTCAGAACAAGAGCTGAGTATCAGCCACTTATCTGCCTTGAGGTCCCACTGGGGTCCTGATCCCTACACTTCTTCCTTTCAGAAATAAGTGAATGGCAATACTGGCCAGCAGATTTCTTAAAAAAATAAATTTGCTGACTTGCCAAAGCAATTGTAGCATTTAAAGAGAATGGCCCAGGAAATGATATACCAGTTATTCTGATACTAATTTTAGGAAAAAAAATTAGAAAGCTGGACAAACTCAGCACTCTATCAACAGGGAATTATGTGCTAAAAAGAAAACTATATCATTCAATGTAGTTTCAGAGAAAGTAGTTCTTGTCAAATCATCTTCTTTACGTTTTTCTTTTATAAGATTATAGTCTGGTTGACAAAGGTAGCTGTGTTGTTACAGTGTAATTAAATTCCACCGAGGCATTTGACATACTACACATGACATTGTGTTTTAAAATCCTGCATTATATGTAATTAATAGAGCACAGATTACATGATTTAAAAGCCACTTGACTGATAGCACTCGAAATGTATGCATTAACGGAAAGGCATTAATTATCTGGGCCATTAATAACAAGACACTGCAAGACTCTTGGTCCTAAGCCATTTTAACCCTTACTTGAAAATAATCTGAATGCTGGATGCAGTTTGAAGGGGACACAAAGTTGATGCTGTGAAAAGCAATCAGGAGTCAGCTGTTAGAGCACGCTGAATCTTCTGGATAGGTGGCCTGAATTCGGCAGAAGTTTGCACTGAAATGCCGTGAACAGGGAGCAAAAGTGTGTTTCAGAGTGGAGCTGCCAGCCCATGCACCCAGGGAAAAGCACCTGTGCATCTTTGGAAGCATGAAAAACTCATCCAAAATGGATGCAGAGGAGAAACCTAATCTTTGACATTAAGCAAAGTTTGCATGGGGGTCAAGGTGGTGCCAAGGTGGTGGTAAGCTCTGGAGAAGTTAGTGAAGAGGAATGGAGCTGAGGGGATTATTTGTATCTTGTAGGGAGATTTGAGGGGCTAAAACAGCTGTGGGGAGAGGAAGTTAGAGAGGGGGCAGTGAGATGGGGAAATGGGCACTCCTGAAATGTGGCTCCTAGTGTTGGCCCACTCCTTTTCATAACCCTCAAGCCCATTTCCCATCCTGCATGGTCTGACCATGGCTACTCACATCCAGCACCCTTCCCATGGCCACACTCAGCTCCTCACCCTGCAGCAGCTGGAACAGACTAGAGGGCTGGCAGCCACCAGCTTTCCCCTCTCTAAGGACCTCCTAGGGGAAACAAATAATATAGGTCCTGTGGCTAGAAATTAAATGGTACTAATGGTCCTTTCTGACTTCAGAATCCATGAATCACCCCTTACTGTCTGGGTGGGCTTTCCTCCTTGGTTAAAGGTCTACCAGGAAAAAAAATAGAGCTCATTTCTAATCTCTTAGCAAAACTCAAATGGCCTTGTGTGTCTGATAATCTCAGTCTGATTAACTTTGTGTTTCTCTGCCTGTTCAAATGGCACTAGGTATTTCCCAGGGAAAAAAGACTGGAATCAGTAAAAGGACATAGGAACATGTTGCAAATGTGCGTGTAGCAATCCTATTTTATAGTTATTTGCGATGGCCAGTATCTCCATGCTTAAACTCTCCACGACATTGAAAGGGATCATAGCATATTACATTGAAAGGGATCATTGCATATTACATTGAAAGGGATCATTGCATATTACACTCTGGCAGTATATACACTGAAACTGGAACAGTATAGAGAAGATTAGCATGGCTCCTGGGCAAGGGTGACATGCAGATTCATGAAGAGTTACAGAATTCTTTTGAGCCAACAGCATGCCCAGCAGGACTAGGAAAGTGATTGTTCCTCTTTACTGGGCAGTGGTGAGGCCACACCTTGAGTCCTGTGTCCAATTTTGTGCCCCTCACTACAAGAAGGACATTGAGGGGCTGGAGCGTGTCAAGAGAAGGGCAATGGAACTGGTGAAGCATCTGGAGCACAAGTCAGATGAGGAGCAGCTGAGGGAGCTGGAGGTGTTTAGCCTGGAGAAAAGGAGGCTCAGGGGAGACCTTATCACTCTGTACGACTCCCTGAAAGGAGGCTGTAGCCCGGTGGGGGTCGTTCTCTTCTCTCAGGTAACCACTGTGTCCTAGGTTACAATGTAAGATGTAACCAAAAGCATGTATTCTATTACCATCTTCATGGGCTGTTGCAGCAGGTGGGGCAGTGTTCGTTATCTGCTACCATGACTCATCCGTGATAACTCCCTCAGGGAGCTCTCTCTGTTTAATGGGCAATCAAGAACCCTGCCACATGACTCATAGATAACTCACTCCAGACTATCTCCTGTTAATGGGTGCATCCATGCCTTGCCTCATGACTGATTCACCATCCCATTGTGAGATGCTCCACCCAGGACTCCTCCTGAGAGGAGTTCCCATCTGTATATAATCAGAGGTTTGGAGCAGCACAGGCAGCCCTTACCTACGGGACTCCCGGAGGACAAGAGCTACACTGCTGGACCTTCAGGCGAGGACCAGACTCTTTTCCTACAGGATCACTGCTTCAGCAGGGCCACTTCATCCAGACTGCCATCAACACCCTGACTGACAGGGTGTCAGGTTGTATTCTGACTCTGTCAGTGGTTTTTCTTTGTACTATTGCATTTATTTTATTTTTCCTATTAAATTGTATTTCTGACTTGGAGTCTCTCACTGGTTTGCTTTTCAAACCTTCACACACTGACAGGACAAGAGGACATGGCCTCAAGCTGCACCAGGGAAGGTTCAGGTTGGACATCAGGAAGAATGTCTTCACTGAAAGGGCTGCCCAAGGAGGTGGTGGAGTCAACATGCCTGGAAGTGTTCAAGAAAAGACTGGACATGGCACTTAGTGCTGTGGTGTAATTGACAAGGTGTCAATTGGTCAAAGGTGGGACTTGATCTTGGAGGTCTTTTCTAACCTTAATGAATCTATGATGTTATGATCTACTTAGTTTATGGCTTTATATATCAGGAAGAATTTCAGGTTAGTACATTCTTTTTGAACATTAAAGTATTTCTCCAACAGCTAATATTGAAAAAACCCACTCCAAAAGCCTCTACTGGAGTTTCTTTTAGGGCATAGACCAGTTAGTTAATTTTTCTATGGTAAAGCAAATCCTCAGCCCTTCAGTTTTCAAAATCTGAACTTCTACATAATTTTATTAATAACCAGTACCTTTATAAGGGGCCAAACTAAGCCAAAGTCCTTCGTGAAAGGGGGCATAATGTTGGAATTTAAAAAACCCATGTGAAACTTGAATTTGTTGTTTAAAACCAAATACTAATTAAAATTAGACAAAATCCAACAGACCTTTGATAATTACATCAAAAGTTCACATTCATTTGATGTGGATTGTCTATATTTCATTGTTACTCTCTTAAAAGATTATTTATGTACAAAGAGTTAGAAAAGAGTATTAATATTTAAAAAGTGGAACTATGAGGGCAAACACTGATTCAGCATATGATTTAATTTATTAAATGTTTGCTTTTTTCTGCTCAAAACCATGACTTGTGACATTATTTTTTGCATAAAGAGTGATCTACAAAGATTCTTAGTAAAATATGTTTCTAGTGGAACAAGAAGTTTAGCTTGTTTACTGGCGACTGGATTCAACAGCATTTGCTTAACAAGCTGGGCATTAAGGAACCACATCAGTCATATTTTTATTCCAAATTTGCCACTGGTTTACTGAGCAAAGTTCCTCAGAGGAAAAAATCTGATTTCATAAAAGATCACACACACCAGCCCTAACAATCTGAGATGCTGTACTGAAAGTTGTCTGGAAATTCAGCATATTTTATGCAACTAAGTGCAAAGTACTTTCCTCAGAGCTGAGTACATGGAAGGCACAGCAGTATTATAAAAGGGAGAGATTACCAAAGATGTCTAGACATGGAGAAAGTATGACCTCAGTTAGAACACTCCGGTATTTATTTTTCCTTTCTAGAGATAGATATACAATACTTCATGATTTCAGTATGCAAGGCAGCAAGGTTTCTGAGCAGTTCGGCAAAAATCCTCAGTTGACTGTCGGCTGGGAAAAATAAAAAAGAAAGGATCTGAATGAAAATCATCTCTGAGAGAAAAATAGGAAGCAGAGTGCAGCTACTTTTCATTCCGTCATGCAGATGGTGTTTATTGCATTTTAAAGGTATACATATTATAAAAAAATTCAACTAAACCAACCCCCAAACCACACCAACATTACAAATTTCCAATTATTTAGGAAGCATTTAAATGGCAGTTGGCTGTGTAGCCTCACTGCAGACTCAGTGTACACAGCAGAGAAACTTTGTCTCGAGCATTCTTATTTCTCTGCTCTGCTCTCATGACGCCCCACCTGGAGTACATCCAGATCTGGGGTCCTCACAAAGGAAGGACATGGACCTGTTGGAGCAAGTCCAGAGCAGGCCACAGAGGCGATCACAGGGTTGGAGCACATCCTGTGATGATGTGTTGGGAGATTTGGGGTTGTTCGGCCTGGAGAAGAGAGGGCTCCAGGGAGACCTTGCAGCAGATTTCCAGTATCTAAAAGGGTTGCGGGAGATCTGAAGAGGGACTTTTGACAAGGATGTGTAGTGACAAAGGGGAATAAATGGCTTTAAACTTAGAGTAGGTTTAGGTTGGACATAAGGAAGAAATCTCTGCCAGAGTGGTGAGACACAGGAACATGTTGCCCAGAGACATTGTGGATGCCTCATCCCCGGAAGAGTTCAAGCCCTAGGATAAACTCTGAGCAACCTGGCCTAGTGGAATGTGTCCCTGCCCATGGTAGGGGGGTTGGAACGAAATGATCTCTAAAGTCCCTTCCAACACAAACCATTCTATGATTCTATTATATATAGGTAACAATGGATTTTTTCTTAATCTTGGGTTCAGGGTCCCAGTTTTCCTTTCTTACATATTTGAATCTCTTACTATATTCAATTATTTTATTTATTTTTAATGGTACTCCTTAAATATTATTGCACAGATGTGAAGTAGTGTATGTTTTTTTGCTCTTCTTTGAAGTCTAATGATGGCATTGAGAGACATCTATTGAAAGACACATTGACACCTTGTTTTTGCATAAGAAATTATCAGTAAAGATTCTTAGTTTAATTAAGTAATACATTTAGCTTGCTGGATGAGCATTTAATATTTGTAACAGCTCAGTTCAATGTATGTCTCCCATCAGTTCTGCTTGTGGCTGTGTGTGTTGAGCCCACACACAAAAGGAGTATCCCAGACTGTGAGTTAGGCAATTAGAAATGCAAAATTTCTGACTGACCATCCTTACAAAACACAGTGTATGCAACCAAGCAACACAGAAAAGCTCTGTGTATTTTCTACATTGCAAACTCTTACCCACCCAAGCTAACCCAGCTGCATGATCCAGTCTGGCTGTAAAAGCTTCAGGTAGCTCTGTGCTTAACTTAAAAGAACAAATTCCCTTGTGCTGCTGCACCTTGTTCCTGGTGCCTGAACTGCTCAGTTATCTCTACAGTATACATTTACCCACAGTAAACATACCCACAGTGTCAGAGACTGCAAAGAACCTGTCTTGGTTTTACTTGGGCAACCATTGTTTTGTTTTTAATCCCACAGTGTGTTTGTTTTGATCACACACCTTGAACTTCTGCAATGAAGAGGGGAAGAGGTCTATAAAACACTGTTTACAATACAGCTCTATTCAATATACCATCCTGAGTCCCAAGCTCAGACCTTGTTATGAGTGAGGTGAGGGCAATGATGGGGGAAAAAATTATTAAATGTATACAGGTAATTAGAGCCTGCATCATTGCTTATACAAAGGGCTGGTGGAGGCAAGAATGCAGGCTAATGTTCTTTTAATGTGTTATCTTCAAATGTAGTGCCTTGGAGGGTTATGTGTGTCTATATAAATAAAGCAAAAGCCAGAAATGCCAACGTATGAATGGACAATACTGTACTCCTTAAGGTGGCAAAAGGCAAGCAGTATACTTTGTTTTCATGATGTGTGATTCCAAGGAGCCACAGCAGATTTCAGCAGGGGAAACTTACCAGAGAAGTCCTCTTGGCTGCAGATTACAAGATCTCTAAGGAGCTCTCTAGGAGTAGAGAAAGGTTATTAAAAAAAGGTTACTTCCAGGCTGTGACAAACTTCTTGGCACAAGCTAAAGGTGATTTTTCAGAGGTTTACAACTAGTTTGATAAGATTTTCAGAAGGATATAATTAAGCACCTCTTCAGTACTGAGGCTAAGCTTTTCTCAACCTGTAGGTTCTTGAGACAGACTTTGAATGTGCCAAAACTTAACAAAGTAGCTGGTACATTACACTTTTATAATCAGCATAACAATATAACCTGTTAATCATAGTCCCAAAGATGGCTGAAGTTTTCCAGGAAAAAAATGTCATGTGCATACCAGACATCTGAAATGAATAACTCTACCCTAAAAGCAACAAAGCTAGATGAAAGCAAGTAGCTCATAATTAACATGGTTTGGGTTTTATTTTTAAATAATCGTATTGGAAAGTCAGTTCAGTGAAACTGTATTTTTCTTTAGTATAAATCAAAAATTATGATGACAATCTAGTCAGGAAAATGTCTCATCTCAGGATAGTAACTAATCAGTATATATCTGTGAAAGAAAGAGAAAAAAATTAAATCCCTCATCTTTGAGTGAGCCATAGATATACAAGTCTGACATTTTCTTTGGGTAAGGTTTTATGTAGAGGGGTTTGCAATTATATTTTTAAATCTAAATTTCACTTCAATGTGTAAAGGAGTATTTAAATGGCAATTTTAAATAATCTGTAAGATCAGTGCCTAGCCTCCTGAACTGGAAAGCATTTAAAAACTAATTACTGACAATTCTGCTCATGCAAGTTCATGTAACTCACTTGTTTATTGCTACAAAAGAGAATTGATGAGAACAACATAGGTGGAAAATACAGTTCTCAATAAAATAGAAATGAGGAAAGGTATTAATATCTCCTCCAAATATGAACATTTATCTTTAATAAAGTGTGATTTCCATTTGTGCATGATAAAAAGATCAACATTAGAATTCAAAGGGTTAATATTAACATGGCTTCCTTTTTTACACTCACAAATAACTGTGGGAACAGTTTCGCAGAGTATGTTATTTGATAACAAACAGACATTTAACTATCAGATTAACAGGTACATTAATGTATGTAGATGTTGACATATCCACATTTGCACCCTTAATTACTTGCAGATGTGGACTATGGGCACAAAAATGGCCGTATTTTAGATACTACTCTTCAAGTCTACAGCATATTTTTATTCTCTAGTGATTTTGGCATGACATTTTTTAAAACACTCAGATTCCAGTTAGGTTTGTGCCCCTAACTCAGGCAGGTGTTTTTTGAAATTTCACCTTGAAAGCACACTTGGAGTTGTCACTTTTTGAATGTACACAAGAATTCCATCTGCCTTTTCAAATTAACACATCTCAGCCTTTGACTTTTTTTTATCTACAGGAAGGTTATTATGAGACGTTTCTTCCTGCACTTAGAGGTTTTTCTCTATTACTTTGCCCCCCTTGGAGCTCTTCAACTCCTCTGTCTAATCACTGAGGGTTCTTCATGGTGCTCTGCTTACATGCAAAGCAAGAACAAGCAAACAAAAGCTGTTTGGGTACATCATCATATTTCTTATAAATTGGTGAGAAAAAATAGAGAAGTAGCTCATTTGTTTTGCTCCATTATGAAACCTAGAATTAAGGAGAGAAGCAGGAAGGTAAAAATCCTCCAAATTCTGTCCTGTAAATTTGAATCAATGAGCAGGTCCATGGCAGAGAAGACAACAGAGTAATAATGATGACACTGCTTACAACTGCTGCAATGCTTTCACAATTATACTGAACCATATTAAACACCAAGACAGTGGTGATTTTATGGCCTCGTGGAATGGCAAAGAGACATTCTGCAGTTATAAATAAATCTGTTCATTCATACAACGGTAGTCCATTGTATTTCTAACAGATGTCTGACTCTTAGAGAGTCAGTATAATAATCCCTGCTTAAGATCTGAGGTGCCTAAAAGGCTTCATCCTGCCTCTAAAAACAGGCCAGCTTTCACTTTGGTGCTCCCTTTACCAGAAGCATCATCAGAAATCTCAGGAGTCTCTTGGCAAAGCTGACAGTGGCTGCCTGTGGCCATTGGGTAAGGTGAGTTCTGTGTACTGCTGTAAAGCCTCAGATGCAGGATGAAAGAAACCAATATTGAATGATAACTCCTAAATGTCTCAGACTATCTAGTGTAATTTCTGTCCTGCATCCTCTCATCCCTTCTGCCTACCTTATGACAACAAACCCAAATGGATTTGATCTGCACCTAATCAGCCACTAAAAGATTGTGACAGAGCCAATTGGGCCACAGTTTACCTCAGAAAGTTGTCTTCCTAAAAGTGCCACAGGAGTTCAATGTAAAAGACACTGATGTCATTATTGATATCCTTCTTTCCTGTCATCTCTGCATTGAAATGGCTGAGAGCCTGATCTCTTTTTGTAGTATGGTGTAAAGTTACAGGCAATTTTCACAAAAAAAACGAGTATAGAATTGTGATATGAGGAACTTTGGGATAATGCCAATGCTTATTGGGAAAAACACAGCTTCAGATCATACGACTTTCTTTTGTTGTGAAGGCTGACAAGGTCCTAGGAGTGCTGCCAAAGAGACACATGAAGAAATTAATCTCTGGTTTTTTTACATGCCAATCAAAGTTAGGATAACATCCTCAACAGCAGATGAGTTTCCATGCTGCAATACTTTTATTAGGGTCAGAATCTAAGTAGGAAACTTTTTTGAAGGACAGTGATCTAAGACAGTGGTCTAAAGCCAAATGGACCCTGGAACTGGCCTCACACAGTTACTGAAACCTTTTCTCCTTTGCACAGGTGGCAGATGACATTCTTTATGCCCCATGCAGTACAACAAATAGAAAGAAGAGAGGCATGAAAAAGCTAAAAATTAAAACCAAAATGCTTTAACACTGAGAAGAAAGGTAACAGCAAGAGAAAACAAAGTGAAAATGTTAGATGTTAGTCATAATGCTTACCACACCATCGAGGATGTTGAGATATTATGGTGATAAGTGTAGTAAAAGAATCCATCTAGAGCAAGGGTGGACTTGTCCATGGAATTTTGGTGTTTCTACATTCAACATTCTCAACATGCAATGCACTTGCACCTTCCACCATTGTAATTAGTTATTTCATTGGTATGTTATGAAACTAACAAATGCTTACACATTATTTTATGTTCCACAGAGAGGGAGAATTTTGAGCTACACCCATTAGAGATGAAACCAGTGTTATGGAGATAAAAATACCAAAGAACAGCAATTCCAAATGGAACACAGATATTCAAGGAGACTCAGTCTTTAAGACAAGAAAAAAGAAAAAAAAGAAAAGCTGGAGCTCTAAATGCAGTGTGGAAGCTAAAGAAATAAAAAAGTGTAATAATGTAATAAATTGTTTGGGTCAGGACCATTTTGTGGAAGGATAGCCAAATAAATCCTCTAAAATCAGAAAATAATGTAGAATCAGAACCTTGATGAAATACTTTTTATTAGACTCATTATATGTGTTATGGTTTTAAAAACAGAAAAGGAACCTAAATCAAGCAAATAGAAACTGATTCCATTTAAAATAAAGTGATAAAAAAAAAGATACTCAACTAAACATTTACAATTCAAAAGGACAATCTTTGATGAAGTAATGGAAATGTTTAATAAAGCCCATTAAAACTAGAATCTCAAGGGATCTGACCATGGAAAAAACATGGAATTTCAAAGTTAAAAGTATTGAATCTTACAGAACATTTTACTTTAAACTAGAGAAAAATTTGAAAAAACTCTCCAGTAATCTACAAATGAAGGATGAAACTTTAGACTGTCAAAATAGATTCTATGTTTGGCCTGGAGGAAGATATTGAACTATATGATATTTCCTTTTTGAGCCATATAAACTGAGACTAAAATGCGCAAGGAAAGAAGTTGGGTGGCTTTTCAGTCAAGGTAAAACAGAGATTAAAGATAATCTAGGTGTGCCAAAAATGAAACAAATTTTGCCTCAGGTTTCAAAAAGGACAATTAAGTTGATTTGGGAGGAAAAACAATGTTTCATGGCAGCTTTCATTTACACACCCTTGTTATCTCAGCTGTGGTGGAAACAGAAGTCGTGAGTATTAATGCACTCAAGTCAGGGGGATTAGGTGGTCTCCCTAGGATTTATGAGAACACACCTTTCAAATCAAACACCAAATCCTGTGCCTACGGTTAAAAGAGGAGAATGTAATCAGGCATCTGTAAGCCTGTAACTCTGTAGACTGCTTTAGCACATATTTTGAAGGAAAAAATATTTAAAGAAAATTTAATAGGATGCAAAACAACAACAACTTAATCAAATGTAGATCATCCTAGACAGAGTTTCTAGACAAAGGAAATGGACTGGATTTCATATATCAAGACTTCAGGAAATGGTGCCAACTATGAAGCTTGTAATTTAAAATCAAAGAAAAGAATGAAGAATCTGTGATGTCAAGTATGAAGCTGTCAGGTACAGGAACTGGAGATGAATTACTGGTAGAGTTCCTCAAGACTCAGTATTGAAACAGATGGTGATTAATAGTCTAATGTCTGCTTTCACTCAGGAAGCAAGAGAGAAAAATACCAATCTGCTTATACCTCTCAACTTGGTACTTTTATCAGTACAGGATAACCAGGATATCATATAAAAGAGCTGTATATTCTTGAGGAGTGACAGGATAGCAGCTCATAACAGAAAGTTCTGCTCCAGGGTGAGAGCTCATCAGCTGAAGAAGATGTGAAAGGACCTGAGTGGACTAGCTAATTGCAGAATTATATAAATTGCGAGTACGATGAAAACTCCCACAGTCTATGGTCATATTAGATTTATTTCTAGAAGAGCCTGGGAGCTGTATGAGGTCTTGCAATACTTTCAGACTTCTCATTATACATGTTCAAGAGTTATGAATTAAAACTTAACTGCAGAGAAGAGATATTAAAACATTATGCTGGGGGGACATGTGCTGACTGAAAGAACATGGCCAAGTTAAGAGAAATAAGACTGAAAGGTGATAAGCTTTACATCTGTGAATACAGGTTGGTTAAACATCAGTAAGTACTAGATTCTTAAGGATACTGGTTGTGATGAAAGTTGACACTATAGGAATAAACTGACTAAGAATAAATTTTACCCGGAACTTACCAGAATGTTTCTAGTGACAGAGAAAACAAAGCTACTTTGTGTTTTAAGCTAGAACTTCACCATTCTAATGCATTAAATTCTTTAAGCATCAATTTTAATGACTGGGCTCCATAATTCTTGCTATTTCTGTATTCCTAAATGAGAATAAATATTTTAAGTATTATAATTCACAGGTCTGAAACCCTAGTATCACCTAGTCCAAACTCAAGAATGACACATTTCTTGTTTACACACCTACCAATCTGGAGGCTTTTACGGCAAAAATCCTTATGAGAACTATGGGTAGTGCAGTAAAAACACAGTGACTTTATTTCATTTTTCTTCTTCCTGGCTGATCATCGTACAGAGGAACTTCCGGTATGGCTTTTATTAATGCATGTATTCTGAATCCTCAAACCTAAAGTTCACATAATTGTCTAAAGATTACTGGATTTGTATGGAAATTTCACAGGTTGAAACCCTATAAGTTTTTAGGAAGAAGGACGTGGAATTTGCTCAGAATTTCCAGAAAACTAAGCAAAGTAATTATTTATTATGGAAAAAGGAAGGAAGGAAGGAAGGAAGGAAGGAAGGAAGGAAGGAAGGAAAAGAAAGAAAGAAAGAAAGAAAGAAAGAAAGAAAGAAAGAAAGAAAGAAAGAAAGAAAGGACGCACCTATATCGACTCACTTCAGTAAGCTCACTCACGTCAGTCTTCTTTTTCCCACCAGCTTCTTAGTCCAGCCTGCCTCTTCCCCAAACCATCTAACACTTTCCCTCATATTACACCACACATCCCTCTAGTTTCATTTTTCCCAGAGCCAATTAATAACACCTTCTTGTCACTGTCCTGCAGTGTCCATACACCTCCTCTGTGCCCTCGAATTTTGTAGGTGGGTCAAGGAGTTTCTAGATTTATTTAATCTGTCAGAAAGGAAGATTATGACTGACATTTAGGACAAATCTTATATTACATTAGTATAACTTGATGACATAATGCTGCATTATAATCAGGCTTCTGCATATGACTTTTTGTCAGTTGTAACCTGCAATTTTAAAAGGAAATAGCCTGAAAACTATTATAAAATGGAAAAAACTTTATCTTCCTTGAAATTCATGTCAATAGGCTTTGCCATGTCTAGAATTATATGTCCTGTATGTCATGGCTTAAATGGATCATTCCAAAATTTCAGTATTTTCTGTTCTCACTCACCTGTTCAGCCTCATTTCTATACTGTACCTGAATTTTTACTTCAGTCATTTTCTACAGTCATACAAATACAAACAAATTGTAGAAGTTAGCAAATGTAATTATAATTTTTTTTAAAATGTGGTATTTCCTTGAAAAACACTCTTAATAGTGAAAACTTTGTATATAAACCAAGCCCCCTACCCCAAGCCAAAACTAAAACTAAAAAAGAAACCCAAGCCAAAGCAACAAAAAAGAGGAAGCAGTTTTCACAAATTAAAAATGTTTATTCTTAATTTACTCTGTTGAATAATTCTAATTTCTTTATTTTCTCTGTTATGATGCTTACAAGAACTTGGAAGTTCCAATGTTCTAACTAGAAATAAAAATGAAGTCAATGATATTACATGTGCATGATCAATTGTCATCTGATTGGAGCTGCAACTTCTTTTTTTAGATGATTTTGGTCATTATTTTCCAATTTCTGCCTGGAGAAGGCTGAACACAGAGTATCAGATTGGGAGAAATCACACTGGCCATTGAGAAAGAGAAAATTCCAGTCACAAAATTAAACTTGACTGGAGAAGTAAAAACTGAGGAGGGGTGTGGCAAGGAAGTCCATCAGTGACAGAAATTGCAGGAGGCAGGCATGAACAGCTGACCTGGCCACCTTGCTTGGCAGTCTGAGGAAACTGTTATGTTCTGGCCATAGAGAAAGAACTGTCAGGAGGTGAAGAAATCCCAGTATGAGAAATGAAGTGGAGAAAGTCAGTGAAGTTGAGGGTAAAAACTCACAGGGTCTGTAATGTCACCTGTCCATTAACAACTGAAGTGCTCACCAAGTGCAGTGGCAGAGATAACTGGCTGGCCCTTCGGAAGTGCAGGCTGCCTTCCTCAGAAATAGGAAGGAACTGAGAAAGAATTGTTTTCCTTCTTATCACCAATGTCGTCCATTTCCTTTTGCTCTATGGGCTTTAAATTTTTCCTGTTCCGTTTCTGTTCCTCCTCTTTTAAGTTGCCGCTCTTCTAACTACAAGTGAAAAAGAATCACTGAAACAAGGAGACTGAGCAAATTGAATGATTTGATAGTCTTTAAATTATTAAAGAAGTTCTTTCTGATATAGCTGGAAATACAGCTATAAAATCTGTTGTTTTCAGATGTGAGTTTTTGACTTTGAAAAAACATTGCTTACAGTTGCCCTTAAATTTTTGTGCTTAGCAAAACTAACTCCAGTCCCTGAGTAAAAATAATGATTTATCCATGACCTAACCAGCAATATTTACCCACCTTTTCAAGGTAATCTGGGCTGCACGAAAGCTGTATGGATGTGGAAATGAAAACACCAAAGTCCGGATGTCTATTCATGTTCTAAATTCAGATGCACTCTTAGGAATTCTGTAGGGTTGCAACTGGTGAGCATGCATCTTTCATCAGCTGCAGAATGGGGATGGAGCATTTTAAAGGATTACTACTTTTATGTGCTATTTTGAAAGAACAATTATTGTACGTGTGAATCAGTAATCCAGTGGTGTTTTATAGGCAATCAGTTTTGTGTGTGATATTTATTCATTTCCTCCATCCCCTGTCTAAGCAGCTTAGGGAATTTCAGGGGGGAAAAATGAGAAAACTATGAAAAATGCATACTTAAACATTCAGTCACGAAACACTGAAGTAAAGGTTTAAACAACCTAAATAAAACTAATATGTATTCTTGGCATATGGATCAAGTCCAAACCTGAGACAAAATTTTTCATTTCACCATACTACAGTACAAATCTAGTTTCAAGGTGCACTATCTATAAGAAATAGGTGCCATTATAATTTCTCAGAGTTATCGTTTCTTTAAAAAAAAATTTCTAATACATAAATATAATGGAGAATGTCAGTTATATGAAGTCTCTCTCAAAAGAAAGCATTTAAAACCAAATATCTTGCTAGGAAAAATTTGCATGCACTAAGAAGCTTGCTATGTAGTGACAAAATACGCATTTCCACTGCATTTCCAAGAAGAGGGAGTCTGGTTTACCAAACTGTCTAGGTCTACATCCTTGTCACCAAAAATATTACAGGAAGCCAAAGATGGCTGGCGTTTTTCTGTCCAGACCTAGGTGGGTATGATGATCATAGAAGATTCTCAAGAAAGTATTTACCAATCTGTTGTTGCCCTCACATCAGCCTTCATAGGCAGCCCATACATCAGAGGAAAGGCACAGGAAATGGTTGCTCTGCCTAGCGTGGGTTGCTGTTGAAAAGCTCAGCGAGGTGTCCAAACCAGACCTGTGAACTGAGATGGCCTAATGTGCCCCAAGAGGCCATGGGTCATTTCTGCTGCACAAAGGCCTCCACTGCTACATCTCTTTCAGGTTTGCAATCTGAGTCTAGGAGTAAACTAAATCACCTGAAAATAATTCAGTCATTGATGTATGTAGCTTGTTCATGGGCTGAGAAGCAACAAGGACACTACCCTGTTCTCTTTAAATTTCTTTTAAATCACCTCAATTCTTAAAAAAAAAAGAACAACAATCAGCTAATATAATTTAAATGGTTTGGATTTTCTGTTGAATAGAATGACTGCGCACACAGAGACATGTACAAATATATCTATGCAAATCCAGAGAAAAGCTGACACATCCTTTTACCTTTTGTGAGAGAATCATTAAATTTTATGTGCAGACACCTCTGTTTTAAATCATGAAGCTAGCAGCAGAACTACTTGGCTTTTCCAAAATCTTGTCTCAGCCCTCAGCCTCCAAATAAAATAAGAATTGCTGATGCTTTTAGTACAGAATCACTTCATTAATCCCAGATACTACCCCCATATATGAATACATTATAACTCAGTTCTGGGATTCATTAATTGACCCAGTTAATTTGATCCCTAAAAGCCCATAATTAGGAATGTGTAAAATAGGTTGAAAAAAATTTGTTGTAAGCAGACATTACCTGAACGGAGGGTGTACAAACCTTCAATAAGGCTCGTTCTTGAGATTTTACCTTTAATCTTTAAAAGACTTTAGAAAGCATGTATTAAAAAGGAGGCCAGGAGAGTAAAATGTGTGAAAAGCAAGGAGAGCAGATAACCTTTTATACCATGTTATTTTCCTTTTAGCATGTGACTGAATCTAATTCAAAACCTACACTGATATCTGTCAGAAAAGCATGTGTAGCAAAACAGGCTGCAGTCAGGGAGAGGGGAAAAAAAAAAAAAAAAGGAAGTTCCTGGAAATGAACAAAAAAAGGCCTGAATTCAGCTCTTTTTGAATCCCAAATTGCACTTTAAAGTGTCATGCATGCCAAGTGCAGTACCTCTTAAGAAAGAAAGGTCTTCCACCTTGGAGGAGAGCAAGCATCCTTAGTGTGTGCAGCACCCAAAGGAAAAAGATGTTTGAGAAGGTGAACTGCTGCATATGTATGTGTTTTAATAAAGCATTTCATTTGGAAGGTTTTTGCAGCATTCACACAGATTGAGTTTTAGGGAGGAAGTGACTCTGCCTGGCCTGCTCTACTGTCAGAGGAAATAAGTGAAACTAAAATGAAGTGATAATATACTGTAGGAAATTTAAGAGAAAGAAAGGCAGAGGAAAAATGGCAATCTGGGACCGTACAACTGATCCCCAAAATAGACACAATGACCAGTGCCAAACTAGCTGCCAAAAACAGTAGATTGTAAAATTACCTAATACCTATGTCATGTTTACTTTATATTTACATTGGGGAATGGGCTCCCCAACAGACACAATACTCGACAGTATTTTTGTTCACTGTCACTATCATTATCCACCATCTGCTCTGCCAAATTTCCTTTCTGTTCTTTTTTGTGCATTCATCAGCACAGTAGTAAGTAACTACCTTAATGACTGCAGCATATTGCTTCTGGATTAGCAGCAGATATTGTACTACTCCTGACTTATGGACAGAGCTGTAAGTAGGAGACCTGGCAGGGGGTTCCATTTAAAATCCTTTTCCTTTTGCGAAAAGAAACAGAGTACCTAGGAAATTTTTGTCCCAAATCACTAGCAGGGATGTGATCTATGCTTTGGCTTAAAAAAAAAAAATGTACCTCCTTCTGTGAAATTCAGTGAAGTACCTGCCAGCTCCACAGAGATGGCTGAATTCTGACAAGATGTCTTAGTGTGATGGGTAGCCTGAAATACTGGCAGAGAGCTCTGCTTACTTTGCTCAAAACCACAGATAGAAAAAACCACAGCTTTGAGAAAAGGGCAGCTTTTGAAAAGGACACATGTTTGCTGACTGAACTTTGTGGGTTAATATGGTGACCCGCAAGCACAAGAAGGCCTTTTTGTCTGTGTAGTCTGTGGGTAGATGTAGCAGCGGGTAATCCAATCCTGGCACATCTTTACTTATTCTTTGCTTTGAGGCCATCTAAAGTGAGTTCTCCAAAACTTACCTCAGTGCTCTTTTTATGTGTGCTGAGCAGACTTTTTGTTGTTGAGCTTAGTCAAATACTGAAAAAGTAGGCAGGAGTGGTTTATTTACTTCTAAAAATCTAAACAAAACAAAACACTTTTTTCAGACATCTTGCACCAAGATAGGTGCACCAGGCAGGGGATGGGAAGGGAAAAAGCTAGATAAATGTGAAAAAAGAAAAAAAAAATTACAAAGAATAGCCAAGGGAAATTTGGACTGGAAAGACTCCTCACAAGTATCATGGTATAAGGAAATAAAGCAGAAAAACATATAGATGCATATAAATTCAAAGGAAAGTTTCCTACTAAAAACACATTCAAAAATAATTACTTCTGATTCACAAAGAGAGGAAAAATGAAGTGATCTTAAGCTTCAGGGATCCTAGGATGGAGTGCTGCCAGGCTGCTTGAATGCAGGCAGCTTCAATGCAGCTCAGACAGGCGATGGGCTAAAAGGCTTAGGAGCCTCATTCTGTTCCCACTAAATTCAATAGTAAATTTGGACTTTGAAACAGGCATGGAGTGAGCAATTGTATGTAACAATCAGAGACAGCAGAAGTTTGCAGTGGTGTGAGAGCTTTGTTAATATACTGGTGCCTGGATCTGTCAGTGAGATCTGCACTCCTCTTGGCTGACTGTCCCTGAGGCTGATTCCACTAATGTGGAAATGAATCTAAAGTAAAAGGAAGACCAGAACCCAAAGCTTGGAACTATCAGTATGCAAATAAACTGGTGCCATAGTGACACTTTCTTAGAGCTTTCACCGCCCAGAGCTGTGACCTGACTACATCAGCACTAGTATGGAAAGATAAACCAGAAGGGACTTAACTCTTCTGCAGTTGTGCTAATATACACTGATGTGGAAAGTACTGCATATTTCTTGATTTTAGCTGCAAAATAATTCCAAACTCATGCCAATTTACTCAGCAAGTCTATGGTTTGTCTGCAATGGTTTCTCAAGTTTTAAAATGTGTAGCTGTTGTAAACATGTGAGAAGCTCACTGGTACCTCTAAGGGCTTCAGAGTTTTCCAGACAGTCTCGTTCAGGAATGTATTTTCTGATTAAATCACATATTATAAAGTGTAAAAGCAAATATTGCTAGAGGATTATTATCCAAATATTACTCTTCTCTGTACAGTAGCTTTTGAGGAGCTTTCAGGGTTGGGTGTTTTCTCTCATTACCAGTGATAGGAAGTTGGGCACTACTATTTTTTCTTCCTTGAAAGACACTCTTTGATATTTTTGGTGCATATGCTTACTATTTCATTGTCATACAGTATGAAAGTAACTGTGCTGTTACAAACTATAAAATATGGTCATTGGCTAAACTTCCAAAATTCAGTTTAATTTAATTCCCTTTTAATGTGTCCCAGGGTTCAAGACACCCAGCCCTGAGATTTCTTCTAGGGGATCTAATTTCATACCGAGGTGCATTATTGACTGGACAACTGCAAATGGAGAAAACTACTGATCACATGGAATAAGACAGAGAGTCTAGAGCAGTGAAATGCATACTCTGAGCTATTGCAGCAGGAGGTAAAGCTCATACTGATGTTGTAAGTGGGTCTAAGTGGCACAGCTCAGAAGTATGTGGTGTCAGCTCATGGAAATGCACTGGGAGGAGGCTTGAGGAGGAAGTCTTGCAAAAACCAGGTCCCTTGGCATTAAGAGATTTGAAAACCAGCAGGGACTGCTTAAAATAAATCCTCTAGTTTATAGACAGCCAACATGAAGGGCTCAGGCGAGTGTAATATGAGCATGGCTGCTCAATCCTGTGAGTGAATATGATGCTGCATTCAGGACTAGATGTAGTTTTGATGTTTTTTCTCAGAGCTAATAATGGAAGCAGCAATTCACTTTCTCCAGAGAGGAGAGCGGAAGGCATTTTAGCAGCCTGAATATATTTGTGCACAGGGCCAACAAAAATGGCAGGATAGATTTGGAAACTCCTCAAGGAGTTGTTTTTATTCACACAGAGCCACAGCATTTAGATCCATATTGTAAAGAAAAAAATGAATGCTTTTTTGGAGCAGCTGAATGCAGAGAAGAGAGATGGTAGTACTCTTGTGGGTCTTATATCCTTGTAGATGTACAATGTCAACTTCAACTATCTTAAACCAAATCCACAAACCCAAAGACAGTCCTTCTTTTTAATGACTTTCTGAACTTCAGCAAGGTCATATGCATTTTGACAGCAGGAAGTTGTTACCCAGGTATATTTCTGAATTTTCCTAGTTTCACCATTTCTGTGCATAGTTGAGAAAGAGATTCCTTTTACAACTCTTGAACAAGGAGAACATAACATTATCACCACCTTTTTTTTTTTTTAGTACAACTGCACAGGGACTTAGCTTTGCTAAGATATTTAAAAATTTAGATCTTGTAACAGGATCTGCAGAAACACTCCAGTTAGACAGGCCCTTGTCCCTCATTGATAACTCATCCTTCAAGTTGTTGCAAATGTTACTCTACATCATGAGAATTGAAACTTCAGAGAGAGTAAAGCTGTACCCACATAGTCCCTTTATCTCAGGTCCAATCCTCTTCGTAAAATTAGAGTGTGCCTAGTTTTAAGATAATATTTAGGAAAAGTGGATGCTGTAGGATAATGTCCAAATTCTCGCTCAAGAGATGAGCCTACTGTAGCTCAAGATGCTCTGTCAGTCCCCTCAGCTGGACAGGGGGGAAAATATAACGAAAAGCTTGGGGGTCAAGATGCAGGCAGAGAGAGATCACTCAGCAGTTTCCATCACGGGCAAAACAGGCTCAACTCAGGGAAATGAGTTTAATTTACTTCAAATCAAATCAGGGTTAATCAGGATAATGGGAAATGATCTCCAAACTTAAAACACCTTATCCCCCACTGCAGCTGTGTCCTCTTCAGAGGCAGGACTCCTCACACTCCTCCTCTGCCCCAGTGGGTGTCCCTCCCATGAGAGACAGTCTTCCATGAACTCCAATGTGAATCCTTCCTATGGGATGCAGTTCTTCATGAACTGCTCCAGCGTGGTCCCTTCCACAGGGGGCACCATTTCAGGAACAGTGATCCAGCTGGCATTGGTTCTGTTGGACTTGGGGGAAGCCTCTAGTAACTCCTCACAGGAGCCACTACTGTAGTGCCCCCACTACCAAAATCTTGGGTTGGGTCTTGTGTTGGAGGCTTATAGGATTGGTATAGTTACTCTAAGACTGGGATAGACTGGGATATGCAACCAGGACAGTGAATAGATAGTACAGGACCCTTGAGTATGCTTAAGGTAACTGTCTAGTTGACTATTCAACTCATAGTACAGACTAATATTTCCCTTCCTACTCAGGCTATCACAGCACGTTGCAGGTGGCTGCTTCTTTGGTATCTCAAACAAAGAGGCTATGTGATATTCAGTGCACTGCTTTGCAATGAGAAACTCTATTTTATTTTGTCTTTTCTTTTCGTGACACTAGGATCTTGCCAGAATCTCTTCCTTTCTCTCCTTTCCATCCCCTTGAGGTACAAGTAGAAGAGATGCATTTTTCCATGAGTTCCTAAATGAGAAACTCACTAAGCACAGTGAGTTTTAAAATTTCTATTTATTCTGTGTGCGAGCACAGTAGGATGAAATGCTCTTTAGACCTTTAAGTGTGCTTGAATTGTACTCAGCCAATTGCCATTCCTTGTTCGCACAGGCTATTGAAGTATAAACTGCTCCCATATCCACTGGGTTGAAAGGAATTGTTCAAACATAGAATTACTCTAATTGAATTGTATGTACATGAGAAATTGTTTTCCTCTCATAAGGTTATCATAAAATAAACAGCAGAATCTGCATGAAGTACACATCTGACTCACGGCTATCCATTCAGAGGGCATGCTCTCTGCACTTAGTTCCTCTCATTTCTCCATCATGTGCTTCCACACATGAAGAGAACAGAAAAAGAGAAAACATATCCTGATAATATATTATCTGCCCGGAAGGAATATCTGCAAAGTATAGGATGAAAAGCCTTTTACGTACTCTATAAACAATATATCCAAATATCTCCCAGAGACAGAAAAATTAGGAGAATCAGCAAACAAACATTATACTACTACTACTACTACTACTAGAATGCCAAGTATTTTAATATTGATATCCATCTACATACAAGTTGCATTAATCATGACTTTAGAGGTCATCAGGAGAGGATGGGATTGGAATTTATTTGATGAAAAATAGAGGCATATGTTTGATCTAAATACAAAGTCTAAATTTAAAAAGTCTTATTGACTCCAGTCAGCAGAGAAAAGCAGGAGTTCTAGGCACAGTTCTTCTGCTCATTTTGAAAATTATTTTCCTGATGAGTTAACTGCTGAACTCCCATGCCCAGTTCTTGCCATTGAATATAAGGGGAATCTAGAAAGCCATCTCAAAAACAGCCTCTAGACTCCAGGTATGATGAATTCTATCATGGAGGTCTATGAGGTCTCCCAAGGACACAGGATTTATACTTGTTCTCAGCAATTATTCTCTTTGTAGAAGGCTTGAGGAACACTCAGACAAATTTGCAACTTATTTTGCCTGTAAAATGTATAGATAATTACTGTTATGAAGACAATATGGGGAATGACTATTATGATTTTGGGGAAGCTATGCTTGGTCATTTACAGAATACAAAAATAGAAAAGTAGAAAAATGTAGACATTTCAACCAATCATTTGGCCACATATTCTTAAGAAAAACTGAATCACTTTATTATATAAGTAACTCTCTGGTTTCATTCAAGAGAGGGAAGATATAATTTATATCACAGAACCATTGCCGTAAAAGTATGTAATTCAGACTATATCCTGCTCCATTTTTCACTAAGACAAAAATGAACAAAAAGTCAGTGTTTCCTACATTATGCTTAACAGCTCTCAATAGCACATAAGAAGGAGCTTGGAGAAAATTCTCTCCATCAAGGAGTAAAAGGGTGTGGCTGACCAACACCCACAACTGTGGAAACGGTGTTAATTCAAAAGAATCTCACCAATTTTATCAATACTTTTAGTCATTATAGGAAAACATCACGATGGTAGGCAACACATCCAAGCAAACAAAATTATCTTTAATTTTTTTTGATTTCTTAATCAGAAAATCTCATAGCTCAGCTCTGCCACGAACCTAAAAACTTAATCAATATTCTCACAAAAATTTCAGATACCAGCATAAACTTTGTGTAGATTTTCTGCAAAATGTGCAGCATTTTAGCATGCAATCAATGTAAAGAAATATTCATGAGCCAGATCTCTGCATTATTTCTCAGCAACTAATCAAAACAGAAACAAGGAAAAAGGCAGGATGCATGTAGAATGTGGAGTTATTGGTTCTTTCTTATCTGTAGTATTTTACAATGATGTATTAAATCTTTAGGATTTATTAATCATTAACATTACTAGAAATTAATCGTCAAGTACTATGCTCATTACATTAGATTATCAAATATATGTAGGTTATGCTCCCAGCAGGAAAATTCAGCAGTGCCTTGAATGAATCCTCTAGATCCTTGTACTTTACTCAATGCTCAAAACAATTTATGTCAGATGCTTGAGAATTATTTTATCACATTTGTATATATTTGAAAATCATGGTTCCTAGATGAAGATTAGCATTGAAAGGCATTAAGATTGTGTGTGTTTCTATTCAGAATTCAGCATTGCTTTGGGAAAAGTTTCTTAAGAGCTGAGTAAATTTATTTTTGAATCAGAAACTCGTGCATATGTAGTTTAGGACCTCATTCCCTTTTTGCAGATTAATGCTTTTCCTTTATTTGTTATACATACCACAAAAACATCTAGAAAACTAAATTACATTTTGAATTGCCTTTTGCTTTTCTTATTGCTGCTTTTCTCACAACCCATTTTCTCTCAGTTGATGCTGTCATGGGTGGAATACACTCTGCAAGAGAAAAATATTCTTGCTTAAGTGTAGCAACTCTTGGTCTGTGCTTTACAGTTTGGCACTCTTTTTCTTCAGTACAGGAGAAGGTAGCCAAACTATTTTATCACTGCCTTTATTAACAAGTTGTGGTATTGTGAAGGTTTTTCTGTTTGTTTTACCCAAGCCATCAAGTTATATTTGATATTAATCCTATTGTACCTTTAAGCACTGTGTTGTTCTCAAGTCCTGAAGAAAGCTATAAAGCTTATAGTTTTATCTATAGCTTTAGATGTGGCTGTATTTCTTTAGCTTTCTTACAAATAATCTATAATGTATATATTTTTTAACTAAGTCCATTAATTTTATGTCAATATGTTTCATAGGGATGAGAAAAAAAAGATGTTCAGATATTGAAGGTCAGAAGGACATTTCAGTCACCAGGTTTCCTGTTCCATCCCTAAATTGTACCTGTATCAACAGCTTTGTGAGACAAGATTTATAGACACCAAAAATACATTTTTCAACAAGCCATCAGTTTGATTTGTGGAGCAGGAGCATGCCAAGTTGAAAAGTCTGTTAAAAGTAGCTCTGAGTCTCTGTTTTGTCCTTGTTGACAACAAAGATATCTCGCATGATTATAGCTTTCAGTATTAAAAAAGAATTCAAGGGCCAATTCTTGCCAGGTGGCCTGGAAGCCTGGTGGGGCAGCATTTCCCAAAAGAACTCAATAACTAAGGTTCCACTTAATTTCACTTCAGAGTAAACTTAGGTACTTGCTACTAATTTTTCACTTCACCAAACATGAGTTTAGCAATGTCTTCAGCTTATAAATGGGGACATATTAAAAGCTCAAGTGTGTCAATGAGGACACAACTAAAATGTGTGGAGATGTAACAGTTCTTCAGGGCCTTTTCACAGCTCCAGCCTCACATACCCAGATGCTCAGACAACTTCTCGAGCAGTGAACAGGGGTGGTTTATTCTTGTCTTAATGCAGCAGAACAAGGACTGTGTGACCTGGTCACATGAAATACAGCAACGTACAGATGAATGCCACACTTGGACTGACACAACAGCACAGGTACAGCTTTGCAGTCCACTCATACGTATGCCAAGACCTGAGTTGATGTAGTGACAAAAATCTGGCCCCAAGCTGTTCAGTAGCCAACAGTTTGTGCAGACCACACAGTAACCTAATTTTTCAGGCATACCCAGACTTGTAGGCCTCAAAAGCATGGCACAGAAGGCTTTTTCATTAGAAATAAGATATCCGTAGATGCCTCTCAGCTGCACATAATTTCTGAGTGTGCTATATTTTGAAGTATGACAGCATTCAGGTGACCACAGGGAAAGACTTCCCAATAAAATAAATTACTATGCATAGATAGTCTGGCAGCAGAGTGGAAGAAATAGAACAGCAGTACTGCAGAGGCACTTTACATGGTCTCATATATTATGCATCTGGTATATAGGGTGTAGTATTACTTTAGAAATATCCTGGAACCACCAGAAGTGATATGTGCATTTTACTATTTATCTCTAAAATTCTTCTTGGTATCTGGATCCAATGATCTTTCTGAAGTTTCATGACTATGATCATTAAAGGAATGTGTCTTTTCAGCAACTTAGTTATGGCAGATAACAGTATCTGGTAATTTGTACAACTTTATAGGCATTTATATAACTGTACAACTTCAATTTATAGTGACCCTGGGAGGTAATGTAGAGAAGATGAAGTAGAAAGTATAAGTGAATTGGTGTTGCCTTTTCTAATAATTGTAAAACACACTATAATAAAGAATATAGTAATGATAATCTGCCAGTGCTCACCAGTCCACGTTCAAGCCCGTTTTCAAATGAGATAACAGTATGGCCATAAGAAAAAAGCCACCCAACATCACAGCTGCAAGCTGCAAATCTCAGGCTGCAAATCTCACCCTAAGCACTTAAAGCACTCAGTCACTGCAGGAGACAACCAAGGAGCTCATTTATTAAATCCCTGTCTTAGGAAACCCACACAGAAAAAATCTAAATCTAATAAAGAAATATTCTTTTACTAGGAAGACATATCTGAGACCTGGTGTACACCTGTGTGGTGGAGATAAACTAGGAGATAGAAAATTTTCACTATGTTGCATAAAGAGACACCAAAACAAAACTTGTTGGTCTCATTCAGAATCTTTCAGTCCTTATTGGTTACAAGATCACCCAGGGGAACAGCTATTACACAGTGAAAATGGTCATATATTTTGAGTTCAGAAGTGCCTATGAATAAAGAGACTTTCCAGGATACTTGTGATGAAGCAAATAAATTTAATTCAATAAGAAAATTGTACTTGTAGTTTCTAAGAGTCAGTGTCCTGTGATCTAAAATACATACAAGGCTGATAGAACTCAACAGTCTTATGCAGTCTGATCTTTTTCAGTTGTTTAAATGTATATCATCTCCATAGCAGCTATAATCTCCATTAAGTTCTTGTTACTGACAGAAGAAACAGGCCACAATCCAGCAAAGCACTTAAACACAGCTTAGCTTTAAATATGTGAAGTTGTATTGAAACCAATGAGAATACTCTCTTGCTAAAAGTAAGCACATGCTTAAGTCATCCACTGGATCAGGGCCATAAAATAATGCAGTTTTGCCAATAAATAACTTGTCCATCAGGATAATTTCCATTGAGATTTCCATGGTGGGTTTGTTTTTTTTTTTTTAAGGATACTTACTGTCAAAAGACAAGGAATTTCTGATTTCTTGTTCTTGTTTCTGATCTCTTGGTTGGGTTGGTGTAACAGTGGTATGAGATCAGAATTGGGAGTGAGGCTTCTAACAGGACTATGTTTGGTGTACAGGACTAATTTTATGATCCAAGGGACATCTACTTCTATGTGCATTTACACAGGCAGAACCTGGAACATTTTCTTAGCTGACATAAGAAAGTTTCCAGAAGACAGACATACAAATTAAAGCTTCTGAAAGGATAGACCTAATTTTCCTTACACACTAGCCTGGGATTTTAACTAGATTTTTTTTCCATGTACATATAGTAAATCTTATGTTTCTATAGGAGGAAGAAAGAATAGGTTAAGCATGTTTGTCATCTGGATATATCTCTTATGTCAGGAGCCAGATGAAAGGGCTAAAATCGATAGGTTTCTTCTAGCTGTCTTAATTGATTGCCAAATAAACTTACTCTTCTTTATTGCTTTACAAAAATAATAAAAAAAGTCTGTTTGGTAAAACTTGTGTAACATACTTTTACTTCTTACAAAAAATGAAAAAAAGTGAGATTTTTTCCAATGGCATGAAAAGCCAATTAGGACTGCCAGGAAAGTGTGTAGGGAAAGCAGGAGTATGCCATTTGGCAGAATGGTACAGAAATTGGTACCTCACCATCTAGAGCCAAATCTGGTGTTTGATGGAGCTGATCTCTCTGCTAATATATTACATTTTTGAGTGATGCCTGGAAAATTGTAGCATGAGCTGTAAACTGCCAGAAAGTGACACTGGAATTATAAACCCTTTAAAGAAGCATTTAGACAAAATAAACAGAGACCAGACCATAAGAGGAATAATGGGCTGTTCTCCCTTTAGTCAATGCAGTAAGATGTTGGAGAGAGTTAATAGTGAAGGGGAAACTTCAGGTAAGTCATATTCTGACTGACAAACATAGACTGGTGAAAAGGGAGCTGTTTGGGAAACAGGTCTGTTCCAAGAGAGCTCCGTGTTTAAAACATGCTATGGGAAAATATTTCAAAGGAGTACATTTTTCTTAAAATAAACTTTTAAACCTTTTGCTTTCTGCTTTGCAATTACTTTATTACTAAATATGTTTTGTACTTAAAAAGTCAAGAATGTTTCTAATGATATTAAAGAACCAAATAGTTCATAAGTACTGCAGCTACCATCCAAGTGACTGAGGGTATTGCAAGATGTCATAGCAGCTGACGGGCAGTGCTCTCACATGAAGAGACATTTTTTTCATTAATATATATTGGAAAGGGGATGGATGAGAGTTTGATTAAAATGAAGAGAGCATTGGGTTTCTGTGGCAAGGCAGTGGTAAGGGGGGCACTAGAGGGTTGGCATCTCTGAGAAGCTGCTGGAAGCTTCCCCCATGTCTGACAGAGCCAATGCCAGCTGGCTCCAGGGTGGAACCCACTGCTGGCCAAGGCTGAGCCCGTCAGCAACAGTGGTAGTGCGTCTGGAATAATGTGTTTAAGAAGAGGGGAAAAAAAAGGCAACTGCAGCTGAAGAGGCAGGAGTGAAAACATGAGAGGAACAGCTCTGCAGACACCGAGGTCAGTGAGGAAAGAGGGGCAGGAGGTGCTGCAGGTGCTGTAGCAGAGATTCCTCTGCAGGCCATGGTGCAGCCCATGTTCAGGCAGCTGTGCCCCTGCAGCCCATGGAGGTCCATGGTAGAGCAGAGATCCACCTGCAGCCCCTGGAGGATTCCATGCCAGAGAATGAGCAAATGACTTGGTGGGCAGCTGGTGTCCAGCCAGGGTCAACCAACCACAAAGAGAAATACTGTTTGCAGTTACTGAGTCCAAATGAAATGATGGACATAGGTTCATCTCTGAAGAAGGAGTCAGGCTCTATTTCCTTTCACAATTTAAGATTTCATTATGAAACCTTAAAATACTGTATTTTCTCTGCTGTTTGACATCTAGATGGCAAGTGATCATAATATTCTCAGGAAATATTAATTAACTTTTCTTTAACTAAGTAGATACTGAAATTTTTCAAGTCCAGCAGTGTCAGCAAAGCAGATTCTCAAATGACATAGGTGAGCAGAAAATGGATTGTGGAGTGACCGTTAGAGAAGGATTTCTCTACATAATGAGAATGGGACTTCAGAGAGAGCATGTTGAAGTGTGTGCATGTTGAAGGTGAGTTTTGCCCATTAGGGGCATTTGCAAATATAGTCACAAAATAGCAAATTTGAAGTTTAGCTACCTGCAGAGGTAAAATAGTCGGACAGCTAATTTGCAGCAGTTTCGAAAAGGTTATTAAGCTTCTCTATTATACTGTGAATACATAATCAACATCTGTGAAACGGGATCTTGCTGGTCTTACAGGTGCCATGTCCTGTGCATTAATCAATTAGGCCACAGTGAAAGGCTTAAAGCAAGAGCTGAGCATAGGCTGGTACAGAAATGGTTCCAGTACTAGAGAGGTAACATCTACTAAGTTTTGTCACAGGGCCAACATCAGAGTTTAGTTGGAGTACAGCTGCTGGGGAAAACAACTAGAGCAGCCCAGTCAGCAAGTCAGAGCATTCTCTTCAGGGCTGATGAACTTTTAAATGCTTTTGCTTCATATAACATGTGAAATGGACAAACACCTATGTAAAAAAAGACTGGCAGCAAACCCACTCACCTGACATGTGTAAAAATGCTGTCTGTGCTTGGCTTTTGTTCATGCATTTTATTCATGCAGTGATTCCAGAAGAGATAATACTTGAATTTGCGTCTCCTGGGCCTTGCCAGTGTCCTGACTAATACTGAGTGAATTTATTTTCATTTTTAACAGAAATCTCTGAAGACATTCCTTTTCCTGCTAAGTTCTTGATAAAATGTCTGTAATTCTAATGAAGAAGTCTCTTTTTCAAGCACGAAAAGTTTTCAGAAATTTCCTTGAAAAAATCCCTAGAATTGCGTCTTCCTGAGGGCTACCCCACATCTGTATAGAGAAGTTTACAAGATGCCTGCCAAGGACAGGACTGCAGCCTGGATGCCTCCGTCATGAAAGTCTTGAAGAATATTTTACAGGGACTATGTGTTATACTGCACACCGGTAGGCACATCATTAGAGTAATAAAATTCTCCATGGAATTTGTGCAAGTTTGGTATTTTCTGCAAATTCATTCCCTCACAGCCGACTGGACACTGTCATGAGTTTCTGCTAAAAATGTACAGGATGGAACAGAATCCAGTTTCTCTCTCTATTATCAGTTTTGCAAAGCTATAATAAAAAAGAAAGAGTAAAAACTAGTTGGACAAAAAAAATTTATTATTCAATACCAATAGATTTTTAAATGACAAGTGACGTTTTGAGAAAGTTCCTTTTTAGACTAAAACTACAGTTTCAAAAGCTTATATAAAACCCAACACTGTTGACCCACTCCTATAGAATAGTCAGACTTCACTAGAAAGAGCCTCTTACAGTGAATTGACGAGAAAGAAGGGGAGTTTTGCTTAAAAGTCTAGAAGATTTTATAGCCAATATAGGATGTATTATACATGCTTAGACCAAGCCTGGGATTGGCTGGATCTCGGGAACACTCCTAAATGCGGGCAGTGTGTCCCAACTATCCTTCTTTTCAAGAAACTGGCTTCTTTTGCTGCCTCACCAGGCAAGAGCTGTTTATCTTGGGCTTCATGTAGCCTTTTATAACCTGTTGGTCCTCAAGATTATTAGCCTTCCCATATGAACAACTTCTGTGCATACTGTGTATCTTTAGCTCTACCATCAGGACAGGAAGAAGTCTGCCCTGATCTTGCCCTTAAATTATTGAAAGATCAATTAAATCAAAATAGGTATATAAAAAAAATATAGACACATTCTTTAATTTAAGATGAAAAGTTTTCAAAAGCAAAAGAATATTAAGTATGGTTAATTCCTTCTTTTCATGCTCAGACTCAACTTTGTAGCTGCTCCACACATTGATTTCCCATTGTGAAACCTGATTGTAAAAAACTGGACAGAAGACAGGGAAAAGTTACGTGACAGAAGTGAGGAGGATTGTAATCATGAATACAGCAAGAACACTTGTTTCAAGTGCATCATCAAAATTTAACAAATCAGCACAGGCATTTTCAAAGTTCAGAACCTGTCACTTTTCAAAAAATGAATCGGGTTTTTTTACTTTCCTTAACTCCTGAATCACTTCCAGGAGCATAGCCGTTGCCAACAAAAATGTGTCTTCCCTTCCCAAAACATATTTTCTGCTCAAGCTACATGTTTCCAAAAGGAAGGTGAGAGAAGGGCATTAAACTTTTTGAATGAGGAAGGTGGTTCTCATGGCTTGTGAGTGAGAGTCCCTGGCATGTCTCCCTCCACTGCCAGGGACTGCCTGGTGAGCATGCCCTGTTCGTCCTGCCCAGAAGAACTGGGCTCTCACTTGTGTTGTGAACAGATCTATTGTGTCTCAAGAACAGAGCTGTCTGTCTCAGAGTGCTCTTGCTGTACAGCAGCATCTAATTTGTGAAAGGATGGACAATGGAATTATGAACTACCCATTTTATTTCTTCTCAGGACCTTCTACGCTCTGTATTTTTTTAATGAAGTTTATAAATTATTTTCCTTATAATTGCTAGTCTACATACACTAATGCTAGGCTTTGGAAATAACTTTTGATTCCTTCTTTCTCACATCATCATCATTAATAAAAAATGAGTTTTCATTACTGCTAGCTTGAAAAACTGGAAGACCTATAGAAGGGATGTTGTACTAAAATGTACTAATCTTAAAACACCTGTATCTTGCTGTGAATACACTGTTTTGTCTAAAAAACCCTATATTAAGTTCAAAATAACATTTTCCCCTCTATATATCTTGTGAAACAACCTTTTTTTCATGAGGAAAACCAGCATTAACAAATAACTTTAAAATGGTTTGTTCAAAAAAATATAATGGCCTGTGTTTCTTGCTTCATTTGGGACAATTCAGAAGTGCCTGTGTGATGTGGTACAAAGGCCATTCTGATACATATTCAGGATGACCAGCATAACTTACTCACTTGCTTTGCCACCCAAAGAATACAGCCATCCCAAACTCATCTGGCTAACACGTTTTTGCCAAAGCAGTCACACATGCTTTCCTTGCCACACCCCATTCTTAATGAGAAAGGAATTTGGGAAGGCGGTCTCTTGCTGAGTCACATGCTTTGCATACAGGGCAGTCAGTCAAATGACTTTGCTGGGACCCCTAGATTATTTAAACACATCCTGGTTTATATTGCCATTCTGTAATCTGTCTGTGCAGCACGTTCTGTAAAATGGCACTAGAAATGTTGTGGCGAGTAGATATGAACACAACCAGAGAGAGGCTCCTTGTAAAACCTTCCATCTTCACACACCTGCTTTAGAACTGATATTCAGGAAATGAAACAGGGACATTAATATCACCACTGTATAGAGATATAGATTAACAAATAGTATAGCAGCAGCCTACATATTGCTGTGGAAAGACAGTTGCAGATGCAGGATTGAATCAATGTCCATTGTAGGACTGAAAAGTAAGTTGTTGCATATAATTATCTAGAAACTTTGTGGGCAGGTAGATGTTTAATGCAAAAAGAAAAACATTTCTCTTGCAAGCTGATCTGCAGGAGATGAAGGTGGATCTGGTCTTCCAAATTAAAGGAATAGTGTGTAAAATGTATGTTCAGTTGTCAGCATTGGTTAATATCACAACATTCATCTGTGGGTCTGCTAACACACCTCAGCATGATGTGAGTCTGAAAGTCTTATAGTTTCAGATTGGTATTTTCATCCTATAGCACTGTGCCTATCAGCATCTGTGATTTCCAATCCTTTTCCAAATTTCTGCTTGCTTCAATGTGATAAAAATATATAGACAAATTTGATCAGACTATCAGGGATTGTTGCGCACAATTTTTCAAGGCTATTAGATAAAGAAGAAATATTTCACTTCTAATAAATATCCATATACAAACAATTACTTTTTTACAGGAAAGAGAAAATACGAGATTAGTAATAAATGGGAGACACCCCAAATTTATATGAATGAACAGCAGAAAATGGTCATTGTCTTATTTTCCAAATTTTTAACACAGTTTAATAGAGGATTTTTATTATAAAATGTCACACTGGTGGTTCCTGCCACTTCAGTGGCATACACCGACAGTGAGGAAACATAAAGACAGATATTTTTGACTAGGTTTTCACTGCTAGATGTTACTATTTAGAAGGAGGGATGGTTTTATTTTGTCACTGTCTTTCTTCTTTTGTTCAGTGAGAAAGAAAAGAACATATTGCTTCTATGACTCATTCTTCTCATAAAAATCTCTGACTTTGATACTTTAATAGTCATGCTCCCCAGCTTGTGGCATAGTGGGTAATGCATTTGTTGTCCTGTCATGGCACCTTCTGTGTGGGTAATTCAGTCCCTCGGCACAAGAATAGTTGAGTAGTTGGAAGCAGTGATTTTTAAGAAGTCAGGTCTAGTTCAGGTGGAAGTTCAATGCAGGGATTTCACACTTTGGAAGCAAAAGGATAAATACAAAGTGCCTCCCATGCAATAACGAGTAAGTTACTCTAATGACCAGACTAACTATCATGATGAAACCTGAAAAATCTTGTTCTGTCAGTGAAGGTTTTACCTTGGTGCTTGGTTTGCTGTGGAGGTTCTGCTGTCCCTTCTTATGTAGTTTTCAGTTTCTTTATTGAATTATTTCTAAATTTAAAAGACTCACAAAGTGCACAGGATACAACTCTTTAGATGTAACTAAAAGCTCCCACCTGGCAGCAGCTGCATCAAGGGTATGCTGTCCTAAACCTTTTCTCAAGTGAACAATTTTTAACTCTATTTGTGGCAAGGAAATGGATTCAGGAGGGGGAGGGTGGGCAGGACAGTGTTTCTGCATACGGAGTTTATGGTAGTGGTGGTTCTTACAACATTAATCAGATTCCACTTATTTTTTTAGATGTACCTATTGTTCAGTTTACACCACCAAAACCAGTGATGCTTATCTAGTACCAACCTCACAAGTTCCTGTAGGCAGCAGGAGGACAGCAGAGCTGGATTGAGTGGGAGTGACTGACATTTTTTTCAGATACACATACAAACTCCCCCTTGCATACATGTCCGTGCTCTCAATTTATTGAGAACTTTTTCCCATAGCCTAGGTTACCATCAGAAAGCAGTCATTTCTTGGGATTAAAAGCTAGTAAGACAGTAGCTACACAAAAGTAGTTTTGTGAAATATGACAGTGAGCAGGATCTTGCTGTGGCCTGGTACAGACTTTGGGCAACCAGTTTCTTGGCCTGGTCATCTGGTTATCAGCCTGCTTTCTTCCTTGAGTTATCCAATTTCTAATCCCTTTCAATTTTCCAAAGCAGTGTCTCTTTTACAGAAATTCCTCTATGTGGAAAGTGTCAATGTAATTTTGTGTTTGTGCTGATATAGAAAGAAAGCATGTTTGGATGTTTACATGAACAGAGACATTCTCTTGTCAGCTAACTTGAAAAAAATTAGTGTATTAAAAAAAAGTCCCTGTGGTAGCACAGATTCTTTCCCATGGGAATTTTTCTCTTCTTCTCCCTGTGTTCTATAAATAAAGATAAGGTTTGGATGTTATTGAAACTGTCTCTGGAAAGATGGGCAGTTCTACCTGGCCTATGGGCCTAGGGGGAGGTTTTGAATTGACCCAATCCGGAGGAACTTTTAAAAGTCTATATAAGTTTTAGAATTAAATAATAAAATCAGAATTCCGCCTCACCCGATCCAGTCTGGTTCTTGCACTCGGCTAGCGCTCAACAGCGACATGTCCCCAAACAACAAAACCGCCAAAAAACGCAGACAAAATGAGAAGAACCACTTGTGGTATGAGAGTGTATGCATGCAGAAGGTTGAAACTAATGCAGCTTTTGGAAGTCACTAGAAGATGCTTTGGCATAGGATCAATTTCCCACAATCTCAATAGGAAGCCATGACTATTTCTTCTTTGTCTTTCCCAACCATTGTTTCTCCTACCAGGTAAGTTATGTCCCCTCCCAGATTCTGCCATGGCCTTTCACACTATCCCAAATCCCCGTGGGCCTCAAGTATCTGTCTCATCCTCTGCTCTGCATCTTCTCTCTTCCCTGCCTCTGACATGTCCCATACACTGGGGTTCAAAGGATTGTCATTAAGAAGCTGTCCTGTCCTGTGGCCCTCTTTTGTTTGTTTTTTTTTTTTAAATTCCTTTTCTGGGAATGTGTAGTTCCTATCTGTCATCTGGCATGCTGTATTGACTCTTTTATCAAACACAAAAGGAAGAATTCATGTTCAATTCTTGATTTCACCATTGTATGAATCAAGCATTTAGACTGCACTATTTTAGGAATGGCACACTGATTTGTATCAAGCAAGGTGAAGTTCTCTGATGGATATTGCTGCCTGTAGGGTCAGACTGTTTAATTGCTCATAAACCAGCTCCTGAAACACTACTGTTTCTACTTTGGGTTCTAATGGAAAACTAAAATCAGTGTCTAGCTGTGGCCTCAGATTTAGAGTCGTGCAAATGACAGACCTTATTGCTTTACTTTGCAAAGGCACTGAGGTTTGCCTTTTTTCAGAAGTGATAGGAATGTCTTCACAAGATCCGCAGACAAATCGGCTGCTGTAATGCAGGTAAATATAATGTGTTTAGACTGAAATCAGACCACAAGTAAGTCTTATTTCTATCTAATTGCATTATTTCTAAATTAGAGAATGAGTTACGACATGTGGCCATAACCTCAGAAAAATCTTTTACTGCAACACTTACAGGGTAGTAGGAGACAGCTGATAAGAAATGCAGAACTAAGTCATTCTGATTGAGTAGGTGTAAAAATGAGGATCTACTAAGGCACAGTGATGCTTTCCATTTCTGTACTTTAGTACAAGCATCTAACTGAAGTGCTACTCAGCTGATGGAGAAATTAGTTGCTATAATAGTTAAACTTGCTATTAATGATGGATGATGGCCATATATGATTTCAGAGCCATCTGAAAAAACTCCATCAAAAAATGAGTCTGAACATGTTCTCATCTTCTTAAAGCTCCACCTTACACTTCTTGTTAGGTGAAACATAAAGCAAAATAGCTTCTTCAGATTAGTAAGCAGGGAAACAAGACTGCAGCTATCTTAATTGTGCAATAGCTGCTCATCATTAGAGCTGAACAATGCTATGAAAATACAGCATCAATTGAAGGAATGTTGACTCATGGCTGTGAGGACACTTTGAACAGAGGGCTTCTTGAAACCCTGTAATTCTGCTCTGCTCAGTTTAGGCCCAGCCCTCCAGGGCAAGGAAGCATGATGTCATTGAAGCCTCATGAGATAAACAATCAATATACGAGATCCAGTGAGTTAGGGGGGACAGAACAGCACAGCCATCTTCAAAACATTTGATAATAGGGCAAAAAAATGGTAGCTTTATCCTGATGACTCACTTAGCAATTAACCACAGCATAAACAGGAATCAGGAGAGAACTTTATAAACAAATTAAGACCTGTACAAGGTCTTTCTCAAAGCCTTGCCAGTAATTATTTTCTTGATATAATTTCCTCACCTAGGTTCAGTTCTATGAAGTAAACTCAACAGAGAAGGTTTTAAAAGTAGGAATATGAGCAGACATTTTATATTGCTGAACTCTCTGGGATTTCTTTGAAGATCCCAATCCAACTCTAGGCTGGATAAAGTGTAATTCGACTCCATATTACTTCACTTGATAGAATCTAGGTAGCAGACCCTAGTAATTCTCTTTACTGAATGAAGTCCATGTAATGCATAATTCAAAAGGTTAGAATAGCCCTTGCAGAGGCTTTTGGCCATAAACATTCATGGATCCATAAAAATTACATGCAAACCATCTAAGACTTCATTTTGCTTCTGATAGATGAGTAAAACCAACCAATGGGAACAGTATCTAAGAAATCAACAGCCAAGATAACTCCCCAAAGAGCCTCCATATGTTACAATAGCCCTTGACCCAAGTCCTGAATAAATGACACAAACACAGCTGCCATAACTGTGACTGAATTTGAGCACGTATAGGAATACCACACTTTTGGCAGTCATCAAGTAAAACACTATAATAGGAAGATCATGCATCAACTTATGCATCAACTGCATGAGTTAATGACATGGATCTATCATTTTATTAATGAATCAAAGCTTCAATCAGCGTCTCCCACTATAAAACTCAAGATCTCTAGTTAGAAAAGAAGTTAATTTGCTTGGAAGTTAGTTTGCCAAAAGCATGTATACTAGCCAATGGGCTGGAGCATGCTTTGATGTATTTTAGCTATCATTAGCCAGGTTTGGTATTAATTATATGTCGCTTTACTTTTCAACGCATAATTTCCTCATATTAAACATTAAAATATACTTTACATTGTGATTATACTAGAGACAGACTGTTTTATAGTAATTGTTCAGACCTGAAAGATGATAAAGGTATCTAAGCTGAGTTAGGAACTGAATGTAATCAAAGCAAGCTACAATAAAGTCTTTATAAATATGAAAACCAAACATGTTTGGAAAAAAAAAAAGGCATTATATCTTCCACTTTCTACAGTTTGGGATACATTCATTTTGTTGTGAACACGGCAAACCCAGTGATTTTGGTAAGATTTGGTGGAGATTTTGGTGATATACCATTGAGTATACAGGCATAATTCAAAATTGCATTCTTTGAACTTGAGATCAACACAGAGATCATCCCCAGACCTGTAGACTTCTTCAACATCTACATGAATGCAAACAAATGCGAAGTTTCGGGTACTAGTTTTTTATTGATGTCATGGTTTATACAAAAGTAATCTATGAATAACCAAAGAAAGTGTCAAGATTTTCAATGTTTTCAGAGCCAAAGTTTAACCTGAACCACACTGTTTTAGGAGTGCATAGGCTAGAAAATGTGGAAGAAGTGCAGTGGGGCACTGGTGTTGCCCATGCATTTTGCCAATGGGAAGCCTGGCCATGTCCTACTACTCTCATTGGACAGGGGAATGAAAACCTCACTACTCTCTTGATCTTAAGCCATCTTCTAATTTTCATTCTTGGTTTATTCATGGCTAGTTTATTCCTATTTGTTTTGTACTTTTTCCTTAGTCTAAACAGTCTTTTACCAGGTCTGCTCTTACACTTCTTATCTATTTATAGCTCTTTCTTCAATGTTTGTTTTGCTAGGTAAACCAAAACAAAACCTTTTTAGTTTCATCATTGTAAGTAACAGGGAGGACCAGAGGACTGAAAACACTCCTCCTGCACCATGTTCAGTTTGGATTTATCTTTTAAATAGAGGTATATTCAAAATTATTTCTGATTATTTCAGTATTTCAGGTGGGGTCCTATCTGGACCCCTTAGCATTACCATTGGATAATTTGTACAAAAAGCGGCCACTTGTTAATGAAAGCCATTTCCAAAATATATATAAAGATTTAATCTATAAAACACATACCTAAAATCCATTAAACCCTCCATCCTTTCACCTTAAAAAAAAAAAAAGAAACTAAAAGAAAAAATCCATTATATTTATTCCCTTTTCTCTTGCCAAGTTCTACATATTTTATTTTGACAAAAGTACTTTGGACTTCAGTGGGAATGTCATTTGGGCATGGCTTTTAATCCCTAAGTGAACAACTGAAAACGTTCGTGGGTTGATAAGGTATAATGGATAATAAAGTTGACTAAGTAAGCGAACAACTATGCTCACTCATACAGTGATAAACTAAGCAATAGAGCTTAGAAAAATTACTATTTCTACATTTCATTAGCTGCTCTATTTAAGAACCTGTTCATGTCTGTTAAACTTTTCTTTCTGTTTTATATAAAAATGTAATAAAAACATCATACTCCTTCTATTCAACAGGACAGTAGAAATTAAATCAGTCCATACTCTGTGTTCTGTGTATGGAGTTTACTTGGAACTTTGGATGTCACCAGGACATCTGATTATGAATGTCCAATTGTCATCTGATGAAATCTCTACACAAAACAGGATACACAGACAGCCTCAAATGAGAAAATTTGGCAACATGTGATCGCTAATAATGTTTCATTTATTCTCAGAGTGCAATAAGATAAATCTCCTTAAAAGACCTTTATTTCTGTCTGAGATCTGGTTTAAAACTCTCAACTACATCTGTGTCCTATGATCTCCCATTCACTTTGAACTAGAGAATAACAACCAGCTGGGTAATGCACTGGCTCCTACAAATTCTGCAGTGATGAGAGAATATATTGAACATATTCAAATTAATTGCTACTTAATTAAATAGAGTTACAACATGGGAACAACCCATTGTGTTATCATGTAGTCAAATGTATTTGCTGTTTCGCGCTTTGACATCAGCTAGAAAAGACTATAGAAGAGTGAACAGTCATTGTGAGTCAGAAGGCAAGAAGAGACACAAAAGAGACTAGAAAACATAAAAAGTGAAAGCTTTTACTCTTTCACCTAAACCAAACTATTTATCAGCTACAAAGCTGCTTAATTTCTGCATAGGAGAGACAAGGAAAAAGCACACTGTAAGTCGAGATCTGTACAAGCATTACCCCTATGAAAATGTGGTGGTGGTGGAGTCCTGCTCCAAATCTTGTAGCTGGTGGGGGAGGAAGAACTTCTAAATGGGACAACCCACTCCAGAACTCATACACACACACACACACACACACACACACACACACACACACACACACACACACACACATACACACACACGTAAGTACACTCTTGTGCATATATATTTGGGTGGGTTGAATTTTTTGCTTGTTTGTTTTGATGTAATTGGTGTTGGCTACTGCTGCTCCTGGCAGCTACCTTTGTATGCTGAGTCCTGTCTCTCTGGTCAGTGTGCTCTGGCTCACACACTATTAAGTGATTAACTATAAGGTATACTTTAAACCTTCTCTGGTCTTGAAATACAACTGTTAATTTTATGGGCTTTTTCATTCCTGTGTGCCTGGAATAATGGCAAAAGCTCTGCTGCAGCCATTCACTTGGCAGTTTTGATGCCTAGGACCAATGTTGCAGGACCCAAGTACAGAAAGACTTTTGAGTGTTACACTGTTGGAGTCAGGGAACCCAAACTAAGCATCACTTGAATACTCTGCCTGGAGGAGACCCTGGAGTGAACTGTCTGCTTCTCTGTAAAGGAGACATTTGGCTGCTCTAGAAAAGACTAAGAATGAATCAGCACACACACATGGACCTTCTGGGAGCAAAATGGGAAGTGAACCAAGCTAAGACAGCATCCTGCACTAAAACTGGCTATACAGTCTCACCTTTCATCTCATCAAGAGAAGGGAAGATGGCTAATTTCTTTAGATCAAAGGCTGTGTATTAGATCAAAGTAATTTTAGAGGTAAACGATTTATGGCATAGATAGTGAAGATGCTTATCATCATATGGCCTACTCTCAACATTACTTGGATTCCTTCCTTTCTGTGTTTTATGCGATAAAATTTGTGATGATGGTCCCATTCTTTTTGCTTTGCTAGAAGGAAGTGCTATCTAACATAGCCTTAAAGAATGATAATAGCACAAAAAGGAATAGGAGATCTTATCTAGTACTTTTCTCACTTTGACTTGTAACACTTACAAACAGTAAAAGAGCAATAAAAAGTGTCTGAGAAAGTGTTTATAACCAATTTAAATGTCTGTATTCTGTATTGGGTGCAATGGTTTGGAACTTGTGGAATTAAACAATTCAGGACTTGTAGAATGTCTTGTTAATTAGCCAACATTAATATATTTCCTCTGATTTTACAGTGAAAAGGCACAGCTAAGTAAAAAAACCCCTAGAGGTAGAAAAACCTTCAGTGCTAACACTACATGTTTTCACTAAGATGCTATCTTAAAACTCTGAAAAATTAATCAAAAGGACAATAGTACCTTTGAGATAAAATACATTTTAGATCAATCAGTTTGAATTAAAACCACAAAGCAAGATATATTTATTCATTCTTTAAGGAATTTCTACAAAATGAAATTTATGAATTATGAGTTTTGATTGCTGCAGGGCAATGGTGGAGTTGCCCTTTTGATTGCCTGCATGTGCAAAATGCCAGTGCCTTCTGTGCTCAGGGCACACATCCAGTGCAGGACTTGAGTAACCTTAATGATCTATAGGAATTTGCAGTTTGTAAGATACATTCTAAATGTGGCAAATTTGCTGTGCATCAGCAGACTGACTCTACAATACAGATGGAGAGACTGGATACGTCTCGTAAATATCACTGTTCCAGTGCCTGAGCTGTTAAATTCAAAATACATGGGCTAAAACCATCTCATTGCACATCCATGCTTGAGTCAATCTGCCCACGTGCAGTAGCTACTTGTATAATCTGCCAAATCTCAAGAAATTCTCATCTGACAAAAGGCCTACATCTTCTGTTTATGCTCAGAGTTTCCAGGGAAACCAGACACAAAATAATCTCATGAAGAAGACACAACTCAGTACTGCTACTGTATGAGAAACTGTAGGTGCAGATTCTGAACGGGACCTCCCCGCACCGCTGTGGGGACAGATGGCTGCAGTTCTGTCCACCCTTCTTATGGCTAAGACCATATGGACAATTTTCAAGACCCTTAAACTTAAAAGCATCAGTTTAAGAAGCAACTAAATAATTCAAGAACAATCTTCTTAAGTCACAGACTAAGTTGCTTCAGTCATCCTTTAAGCATGGAACTGAGCTATCAAGTTGTTGCTCGAACTTCCAACTTGCTTTACTGCTGGATGAAAGGGAAAGATGTTGGTGCAAGGGACATTCTGCATGAGATTGAAGAAATCCACATACAGTGGGTCCCAAGTGATAAAGATTTGATCTGAAACACTCTGAAATAACTTCAAAAAATTTTGCTCTTGTAGTTACTTTTGTTTGTGCCACTGGATAAGTATTGAACCCCAATATCCCAAATAAAGAAGCAAGTACTAAACATGCCAAATACAATATAAAAATTAGAAATGTTACAAAAGAAGTCTACAGAAGTGAACCAACATCTGAGACAGCTGCATTACAGTGAACAGCTGAAGAAATATTTCTGATAGTAGAGGGAACTTTTGTGTAGTAAACAAAAGCATAACAGTGTCCAAAGACTGGAAGCTGTAGCTGGACAAATTCAAACTAGCATTTAGGTTGTGCAATTAACCACTGGAAAAATTTGTGCAAGGATGTGGTATATTTCTTATCATTGGCAGTTCTTGAATCAGGATTGGCTATCTTTCTAAAAGATGCTTAGTTCAAACAGCAACTCTTGGGCGATGCAGGGGTTTTAGGCACCAAGTTAACCTAGAAGTCCATCTTGATCTGGATTTAATTTCTGTGAATATGTCCAACACTGCTACTCAAGCAAAAACCTCTGGCAGAAAAGTAGTAGCATCTTAAACCACTAGAATTAGGTGCTCTGGGAACAAGAGATTGGATTGGAGACCTTCAGGATATTTTATGACTTTTTTTCCCCTTTAAGGCATTTTTTGTAATATTTTTGAAGCTTGGTTTTGTTCCAAAAGCCAACAGGGTTTCTGGTTTGTTCTCCCAACTCCTAAAAACCCTTGTGTGTGCAGGAGCACCATCTATAAAGCCAGACCTTTCTCTTATGTCATTTGTATAAATTAAAGAAAGATGTGGACTAACTGGAAGGAGTCCAGGTGAGAGACAGTGAGAGTAATCACAAATCTAGAAAACATGGTCTTGTTCAGTCAAGAAAAGAGACATCAAACTTTCAAATACATGAAAGGCTGTTGAAAAGAGCCTATTTTTCATGGTCAGGATAGATAAAATAATCACAGGAAGAGGGATTGACTTTTGCTGTGAGGGAAAGCTTCCTCCAAGTACAGTAGCAGATTGCCTGGGGAAGTCTTGGAGTCTCCATTTGGAGATCATGAAGATCTTCATCTAACAGATTAGGCTAATTTGCTTTGGGATTAAGGTCTTTTCCAGTGTGAATTTCTAGGGTTGTATGAAATAGGTCTAACTGCACTGTACATCTGCAATGCCCCTGGGGATCTATAAATAAAAAATCCTTCTATAGTAACCATATAGTATTACTATAGTGATATATGTGACTGTAGAGTCACTGTACATAAATTAGTTCTGCACCATTGAAAATCCAGTAACAGAGATATTTTAAAATAAAGGTCTAATTACAAATCAATTCGCTGTCTTCCATTAATACATATATTCTGCCTAGGGGATGTGAAAATCATACAGTTTATTTTCCTCATCAATGAAAGTACAGGTAGATTACTCAAACAGAAGAATCATCATGGTGGTTGTAAGGCTGATGGTTATTTTGGCAGAGTCGCAGAACAGTTGAAGTAGGAAAGCAGACCTGGTGACGGCTTCGTCCAACGCCGCAGTGCGGACCAGGGTCAGTGGGAGCAGGGAGCCTGGGGACATGTCCAGTTGGGTTTTGGACACTTTCAAGGTTATTAAAAATACTCTTGAGACTCCACGTACTTTTATTCCTCTCCTATTGACCACTCACAGCAAAAAAAAAGTCTTTTATGTTTAAATGGAACTTCTTTTATTTTCGTTTTTGCCCACCGACTTTGTCTGGTCTGTGGGCACAACTGAGAATGACCTACTGCCATCTTCTTTAATCTCTTCATCAGGTACCTACATACACTGGTGAGATTCATACCATACATATGAGAAACATCATCTTGAAGACACACGGGTGCAAGCTGACAGTCATCATTTATGTAAAGCACAGGGACTGTGAGGTGGGATCAGACCATAAATGCAACTTATGTGATACCATTTCACTAATACCATTGCTATCAGATTCTCCAGTGTAGGAGGAAGGGGAAATATTTTTTTTTTTTCTAATAAGCTGTGCAGACAGGAGGGGTTGTGTCTCTGACTTTCTTGATGGCTGGCTGCAGGAGCTCTGTGCCATAGAGATGGGGAAATGCTGCCCAGGTTTGCGAGGTGTCCTGTGATGAATGCAAGGGCAAAAGGGGGAGAGCTATATTCATTTAGACCCCAAACCAGTCCATATTTCTTATTTCTCCAGATATATCTCTAAATGTTTTAGCAGTATCTGCTGCTGGAACAAACATCCGCATGTGAAGTTACGTATATACATATTTTTGCCTATGATTAGAAGTATCTCAGCCTTTGTAAAATAACTGAATTCTTTGTTTCACTCATTACTGTGACAGGAAGTTAGACAAGTTCATTTCTCCATATGTCAGGAGTATTTTGAATGTTTATATAGTTGTTCAGAAATATCAGCTCTTGGGTTTGGAGCTCTTCCCCTCTTTTTTTCTGGTCTTTGGGGAAGAGCTACTTCTTTTTTGCTCATATAAAATTCTCTATGGATCAAAAAATGACTTGGTTTTGAAACGATATGAGTCTATCTGCCATAGAAATGAACCTCAGATATTTGGAATCCATGATGCAGAAACAATACACCCATACTTCTCCCTGTATTAGGTCCCAGCATTTTATGCTGGGATGGATGTTCCCTACCAGTGCTTATTAAAACTCCAATTACTTACTGATAAATGTGCTGTTCTGGTGGTAAAAGCACAGCACCTCTCTCCTTCCCTTTCTTTCCAAGTCAATGAATAAAATATGGCCATTTTAACTTACTCTCAAAGAGTTTTTTCCACCTTTTTAGTGAAACTTTATGACTTTTTAATTGAATCTATTCTTGCAATTCTTACAGTATAGCTTGAAACATGTGGAACAGCTGCTATTTTTATTTACTATAGATTAAACTTCCCATTCTATTATACTGAAGAGCTATATGTAATTTGTTATTTGCACTTGGAAATCCCTCTGTGAAGTTTGCTAACTACTATCCTCATTTCATAGCTTGGAAAATATAACCTTATAAAGCTGGAGCAGCTTTTCCGAGATGGCGCCAAGGAGTAATGGCCCCAGAATCCTGTGACAGCTCCCCTTCATGTGCTCCCCCAAATGCTGGGGAGCTGACCCTGTCCTGTGGGACCCAGCACAGCCCAGCTCCCTGCTCACGGTGTGCACGACATGCCACTCTGTACAATTATGTCAGTAAGTTTTCCAGACTTTCAGGTTACTTTGTTTTACTGGCCTTATTCACATTTGTCTCATAATCACAATAACAGGACAGGTGCGCTGCTTTTCTCGGCAGCGATCCTGGTCCCCGACGGAGCCAACTCCCCGGCCTTTGACCTCCAAGTTTATCCGCTCAGGAAACCGGTTTACTGCCTTGCAAAACAGCACACCCCTACGATTAGCACTTAATTACAGTGAAGCCAGTAGCAGCTCTGCTAAAGTTAAGTTGACTTTTTGTATACGGATCATATTTTTGCATGAGTTAAAGTTTCTGGCAATCAGGTTGCTGCATGTTGAGAGCCTATAGACAAACGCATTTTATTGCCTGTTATATGCATCTGTGTATGTAGCTGCAAAAAATCAGGGCAGCAATTCAGCCAGTTTTAATTACCTTGTTCTTTCTCCTTCCAGGATTTCAAAAAATATACAAGGCACCCCAATTCATAATCCTATCTAGGCACCACTCAGTGAGGACTGTATGTGCTTTAATCTGCGAGTCAGTTACCATGACTTTACAAACCTAATGCAAACTCACAGGAATACTACCAATATGGGACCTTAAAATAAATAAAATCTGTGTCAGTCTGAACTTTGAATCAGGTATTCTTTTCTCAGTCCAGGATCTCAGTCAAGATGTAAGCATTCCCAAGAAAAAACCAAACAAACAAACAAACAAAAACTTGCTAGAAATTCTGAAAGTAGGACTCCTAGCAATCTTTTAAAGTGTTTTTGGAAACGTCCAACACAACACATATAGAAAAGTTTAAAAACTACTGATGAGCATTTCAAATCCATTTTTCCAAAGTATCAACTATAGTTTCTGTTCTTTTGAAAGAACTTTGCTTCATTATGAATTAGCATTTGACAAAAATATCTCAGGGGTAGCAATAAAATAATGATACTCTAGCCTCCAGTTTATATTACATTACCAAAAATAATGAAAAAAATTGTTGCCCCAGAGAGACTTGGAAGATATTCAGATACAGTAGAGCTGGGTGTGACATGAGAAGATAGATAGATTACACAGATAGGACTGAACCAGTTAAGAAACTTTTGGGTATTCTGTTATCCAGTGTAATATCCACTCTGCTGAGTGAAGGCTCTACAACTCATAATGAGTTCATATCATAAGACTCATTCCACAGCGTGATAACTTCTTAAAAGTTATTCCATTCTGTGGTAATTTTTAAGGAGAGATGCTCAGTTGTTTAAGTGTTTCTGAAGTGAACAGATAACATATCTGCATGTTTAGCAGATGCATATCTTTCCCCAGAATGAAAGAATCTTGAATGCAGAGTTACATCCCTCATAATCACTGTTCTTCTGTTGAAGAGCAACAGTATTTTTTAATCGTTGTTCCAGATTTCAGATACAGCCCATTCTGCCATCACTACAAGGTGAGTCAAGCTGTCTAATGGTTCTGTTATTTTCATACTACCCAGGCATGTACTGAGAGTCTGGTAGTTCAGTATCAATTCATCTCTTGGCTGAGACATCAAACTAAGATTCTGACCACTTATTGTAATTAAAAATCCCCATAAGCTTTTCACAAAGCATAGGTGCTCACCACAGTGTCCTGACAAAATTCCAGCTTTGCATAATTATATTCTGTTTGTATATAATATAATTATATGAAATAATTATATTCTGCCTGAAATCCCCATGAAGTTTCATCTGGATGTAGGAGCCTTCTTGTTTCCAGTCTCAAGCTATTGTGCAATGCTGCTGTCTGCTCAGAAATGTGAATCACAGACAGCTGATGGAGTTTCCTGTTTGTTTATATTTTATTTCAATACACCAATTTTTGAAACTTTTAAAACATTGCAAAATGGCTGTCAGACTTCTTCAGAAGTTCATATGTTGTTTGCTAAAGACCAAGAAAACCAGCCATGTTTTGAGAAAACTGCAAAATAGTTCTGAAATCTTTGCATGCAGAGTTTTTATGCCTTTCACCAACTGTGTTGGGTTTGTATGGTAAGGTTTTGCATGGTAAGGGCTACAGGAGTGGCTTCTGAAGACACTGCTAGAAGTTTTCCCCACATTCAACAGAGTCAGCTGGCTCTAAGACAGACCTGACACTGGCCAAGGTCAAACCCTTCAGTGACAGTGCTGGTGCCTCTGGAATAATGCATTTGAAAAGGAGGAAAAATATTGTGCAACAATAGCCAAAGAGAGAAGAGTGAGAACATGTGAGAGAAACAGCCCTGCAGACACCAAGGTCAGTGAGGAAGGAGGGGAAAGAGGTGCTTCAGGCACCAGAGCAGAGATTGCCCTGCAGCCCATTGTGAAGACCATGGTGAGGCAGCTGTGTCCCTGGAGGACCTACACTGGAGCAGGTGGATGCCCAAAGGAGGCTGGGATCCCGTGGGAAGCCCGCAGTGGAGCAGGCTCTAGGAGGATTTAAGGCCCCATGAAGAAAAGAGCCCCCATTGGAGCAGGTTTGCTGGCAGGACTTGTGACCCTGTTGGGGACCATGTTGGAGCCGCCTGCTGTGCCCTGTGGAAGGAGCCCAGCACTGGAGCAGTTTGTGATGAACTGCAGCCCATGGGCAGGACTCACACTGGAGAAGTTCATGGAGGGCTGACTCCCATGGGAGGGACACCATGCTGGAGCAGGGAGGAGTGTGAGGAGTCCTGCCCCTGAGGAGGAAGGAGCAGTAGAAACAACGTGTGATGAACTTACCACAGCCTACATTTCCTGACCCCCACTCTGTTGCTGGGGGGAAGCATATAGAGAAAATTGGGAGTGAATTC
>VZTH01011721.1:547830-676194 GCA_013397815.1 Aleadryas rufinucha
GCCCAAAGGAGGCTGGGATCCCGTGGGAAGCCCGCAGTGGAGCAGGCTCTAGGAGGATTTAAGGCCCCATGAAGAAAAGAGCCCCCATTGGAGCAGGTTTGCTGGCAGGACTTGTGACCCTGTTGGGGACCATGTTGGAGCCGCCTGCTGTGCCCTGTGGAAGGAGCCCAGCACTGGAGCAGTTTGTGATGAACTGCAGCCCATGGGCAGGACTCACACTGGAGAAGTTCATGGAGGGCTGACTCCCATGGGAGGGACACCATGCGGGAGCAGGGAGGAGTGTGAGGAGTCCTGCCCCTGAGGAGGAAGGAGCAGTAGAAACAACGTGTGATGAACTTACCACAGCCTACATTTCCTGACCCCCACTCTGTTGCTGGGGGGAAGCATATAGAGAAAATTGGGAGTGAATTCGAGCCCAAGAAGAAGGGAAGCAGGGGAAGAGGGAAAGTGTTTTCAAGATTTGGGTTTTATTTCTCATTACCCTACTCTAATTTGATTGGCAATTAATTAAACTAATTTCCCCAAGTCAAATCTATTTTGTCCATGTTGGTAACTGGTGAATTATCTCTCTCTGTCCTTATCTTGACCCATGAGCCTTTTGTTATATTTTATCTCCGCTGCCCAGTTGAAGAGAGGCGTGATAGAGAAACTTTGGTGTCCAGACAGGGTGAACCCACCACACCAACTTTATCTTTTCCTCAGACACAAGCAGAATAACTTTACATTTGTTGTTTGTTTATCAGCATGCACAGATTTTGATGATAGTTTAGGACTCATTCCTCAGGATTTTTATAAATGCTATAGCAATCCACAATTTTGTTTTCTGTGCCAATTCAGTGCATGTCAGACAATAAGCTACACTAATTCAATTTTACTTTTCTCCACACTGTAGTTCCATTAGGCATGGTTTCATATCATAAATGCAAATACATGAAGGTCCACTTAAAATGGCAAGTGACTCAAGTGAAATATTGCCATGTCATTTCTGGAAATGGCAATACAATTTCAGGAAGAAACAGAGCAATATGTGAGAGTCAAATTGAATTGAAGTAAGAAGATCTGTGAGGCTTTACAGTGCTGCTACTGTGGTGTCACAAGAGAAACAAAAGCAGAGCAAGTTGAGAAGGGAGAGAGGAAAGAATATAAAGCTAAAAGCAAAACAAAATGGGTCAATGCAAAACCAAATAGATGAGTTCACAGGACAAAAATTCAAGCAAGTATTACTTGAAGTCATGTTAACCTTTAAACTAAAGCCTGTCTAAAATATAAACAAAGCCTACTTGAGAGATTAACGTTTTTGTTGCCTTTGTATATGCTTGCACATGGTTCAATACAGTGCTTATCACCATCCTCTCTTCTCTCATAGTGCTCTCTACTCAGTCATATCCATCATTACTGTAGAACGCTGTCCTCAGTGTAAGTTCTTTGCAAAATCCTTGAAAAGATGAAATTAAATGAGGACAGGGAGCTCATGGCGATGGAAAGCTTACTGGAGCAGGCTAGACCAGGAGGCACCAATGCAGGTGTTGTCATGTCCATGTCTATCAACAGGAGAGGTCCCTGGAGCGAACTGTTCCTTCATTCCAACAGAGAGCACAAGTGAGGACACACCTTTCTGCAACACAGATAACCCAAATGCAAGATTCAAGAATACAAATGTGAGAAAAATGAGTTAACATCAAACACATTTTTCTCCCATGTTTCAGGCTCTTGTACAACATCTAGTCAGTTAGGAAAGTAGAAATGTATATGAACTACCAGCTAGGTAACTTTTACTTTGTTTGATGCCTAGTTCTAGTCACATTCAGACATTGGGTCTCTTTTTGTAATCCCCTAGCCCTTTTATTGTCTGTTTTTTTCTACTTATTTGGTCAAACTCTATAATAAGGGCTGGGACAATTGTCTCTTTCAAAAAACCTGTGTCTTCTAGTAATTAGGACATACAATTTCCACTTCATGGTTCATGAAGCCCTGGGAGGAGGAAGAGGGTTCGTGGATTATTTTTAAGAGGTTTTACACATATACTTAAAAATTAAAACCACAGTACTAAAGAATTCAAATTTCTAATATAGGGTTCTGCACTTTTCATGAAAATTTCTAGTTTGAAGGGGGGGTTTGAAGTTCAAAACAAATTGAAATCTAGTGGGAGACAGGAGATGAGAAGCCCCTTACAGACACAAGTGATCTGAATTCTTATATCGCAGATCCCAATCAAATGTTCAAACAGAAGAAAATCTATTGCTTTCAGATTAAATCAGACCTGCACAAGCACATGAAATAGGCTGTTATACTCTGCTCTACCCATATTTGTTTCCTGAATTTGTGTTTGGGTTTTTTTCTCCATTTTATTTTATCACTCTAGGCCTGATACACTGCCCCAAAGAATTTTGCTTTTTATCTTGCTGCTGATGCATTTTCTCTCCTTTATGTAATTCACGTAACTCCACTTGTGACTTTCACCCAGTGATGTTAGATTTTTTCTAAAATTTCATCAGCTTTCTCCCTCACGTACTGATATATTTGTGCATTCTATGTCATCTTTAATAGCCCTGCATAATGGTCAGACATCATCTGTCAGTCACGTGTTGAATATGCAGCAGCCTAACTAAAACATAGCACTTTGGTGGTACATAAATGACATTTCCAAAGGAATATAAAGGGAGATAAATATACCCTGCTTAATGCATTTTCATCGATCTTACACAAGTGTCATGATGAACAAATATTCAAAATAAGATCAGGGTTACCATGCTTTAAACAACATTAAAAGTCATAAAATGACTGTGCTTTTTCTGCTTATTTTTCTGTATTGCATGTCTCAGAAAGATTTAATGCACCTAATTACAGATAAAGCCTCTGTACCTTTTACTAAAAGAAACAGAAATTAGCTTAATCAGCTTTAAATACATATAAACAATCCTATCATTGAATTATTCCATTTGTTTTATCAGACTCTGAATTCTGAAGATTCCTATGAACATCCATTTTTAATATTTGCTGTATAATTTTTTTTATATTGCAATTCATAAATAAAAAAATTGCGTTGTTTATTTCATATAAAAGTGTTCCAATTTTCCAATAAGAAGCCAGTGCTCAAGATGTTTTGTTGTCAAATATTTAACTTTTCACAGATACAAGATTAAGGCTGCATTTTGAAATAGCTGGTAATGATGATAGAAGAAAGAATTTTTTAAAAAATTGTCAGAACACTAGCTTATTTGCTAACAGCAGTAATACCTTTGTTTGTTTTTTCTTCCAGATATGGGGTTAAAGAGCAGACATCCAACAAATACAGGCTGGCTACCTAAAAATACCCCTTAATCTAGATCCACTTGTGCAAAAATTAAATCCCATTTAGAAGCGAATGTCTTATTTGCAGTATTGGAAGTATGGAAATGAAATATTTACCTTAGGGATGCACACCATTGCAGCACATTATAACTGACTACTACGTGTTATGAAAAGCAGATTTTGAATTTTTGCATGTAAGTATTCACATACAATAGCTTCAATTTATTCACCCAGTCAAGAAGTAGAAAAATGCTTATTGCCTTGGTATCTAAAATACCTGAGCAACAGCACCAAGCTCTCAGTACTCATGTCAGACTGGTCACACAGTCCACAAGCAAACCTATTCTCATTACGTTATTCACAGAAGTTATCAAGCAAATGTTTTTGAATAATGAATAAATTCAAAAATATCAAAACCAGCTCCTGGACAACTAACAAACAAAGGAAGGACTAAATTTGTTCAAATAAATTATTCACTGTGAATTATCTGATCAGGTCTAGTGCTAAAATATAAGAAGTATTTCTCAGAGCATATGTGACTGATAATAGAACCCCCTAAAGCATATGGAAATACGTCTGTATCTATGCAGAATTTACAAAACAGACTACATGAGCATAAGAAGGAAGGTCCTTCATTTCCTTAGTACCAACTTCCACATCTAATATTAGAAATAGGTGCTATGGAAGCAGAGTAAGTCATAGAATCATAGAATGATAGAGTCATTTAGGTATGAAAATATTCTTGAGATCATTGAGCCCAACCGTTGTCCCAACACTGTGAAATTCACCAACTAAAAAATGTCCTCAAGCCCCACACCTACATGTCTTTTAAATTCCTCCAGGGATGGTGAACCAACTATTTCTGTGGGCAGCCTGTTCCAAAGCTTGACCACCATTTTTGTGAAGTTTTTCCTAATATCCATATCGATAAACTTCAGATAAAGTGATTTGTCTTGTTGTCATTCAAAGACAAATTCCTGTTCTCAAAAGGCCAATCTTTAGAGTGAAGTTTAAGTATGCGAATTTTATTTGATGAGACAAAGACAATTTTGAGTGGAAGCAATTTAACCTAGTTCAGTATGACACATCACAATAGTCAATATAAATACTCTTTCGAACTTGTAGCTACCAAGTGGTAAATAGCTCAAGAAGGACCACCAATGGCATAAATTTTGCAAATTAGCCTCCCTTTTTAATCCTATATGTGTATTACCTTTCACTTAATATGTACTTATATTGGTAGAAGAGAAAGAACATGCATCGTAGATGTGATAATAAAACTTAAAGAAATCTAAGCACTTAGACCCATAATAGTGTTTCTGAAAACTCCTGTTACATATCTCAGGAAGCTTCTAAGGTCCCTAACTGCTTTACTTTTTGTGTTTCTTAAGCAGTGATACACCAAGGGCACCCCAAATTCCTTGCCTCGAGAAAGCTGAAGAGCTCAGTACTTAATTCCTGTTTAAATCAAACCAAAATCCAAAATCAGGCATTTCTCAATTCCCCACTCCCCTGCCACAATTGTCTAGGGCTTTGTTCTGGAAAATGTTATCAAAGCATACCTAAGACATAGCAGTTGTAGCAGGCTCTGCATAAAAGGCGATGGCTGCTGCTATTCTTTATATAGGATTCTTTGCTTAGGGAGACCTGAGGGAGAAATATTCTTGCTTTTTACTGATGTTTTTAATTAGGTGACCTGGATTCAGCTAAATGAGGGTTCAACATCCATTTCTTCCTTCTTCCTGAAGGTGGGAATCTAATTTATTCAGAATAATGGGAAGTTAGACACTCTTCCTAGAAGTAGCTGCATGTGTGTACAATTTAGAAGTCATTGGATGGAAAGAGAGAGCTATCAGTTATGCCACATGCTACAGCCTAATGATTGAAGTTCTTCCTACATGAAAGAAAGCCTGCTTTTCCTGTGAGTGCCCAGGGTCCTCCATGGATTTTATCTTGTGACTCTCTCTTCACTGTCTTTTTTGATTTTAAAAAAGCTGTGCTCACTTTTTTCATACCCTCTCAACACATCACAAATCTTGAATTTTAAATTCATTTATTTTTAAGATTATAACATAATTCCACAATATTTGGAGGGAATTCTTGTTGAATGAAATCCACCTGACTCCTTGGTGAGAACAGATGGGGGCATCCTGGATTAGATACAGATCCTATTCTGCCTGATAGATCCACACCGAGCAGAGTAGAACCCAATGGATCATCTGGTTGGATTATTCAAGGCGTGCAATGTTTTCTACATTCCTCAGCTGTCCTTCTTTTCTTCACCCAAAAACTTTATAGGCTGAATGCTTAATTCCTTTCTGTGGAGGTGGGGGATTTCAGCTTTTATGACTTCAGGCTGGAGAAGAGCTCACGTGGTTGTCTCCAGGTACCTGGACACTTTTACTAACAACCCATGGCCTCAATGAAAATAGAACCAGCAGCATTTTACAGGGGAAGTGAAGGACCACAGCTTATGGACTCCTGGTGAACAGCAACATGTGGGAGGGCCTGATTCCTCATCTTCACTGTTCCATAAGCGGCTATCACCAAACACATCAGCCTGCTGATTTCAGGTGTTTCCCTATGGCTTGCTGTATATATCACTCTGAAGAGCTTACCTTTAATCTAAAGGTCAGTATTTAGAACAAGGAAGACAATTCTTCTTACCTAAGGTAAGGTGCCAGCTTATAAAAGTACAAAATCAAATACTAGTCAAGTCTGGTTTTTCCCTCTACAAAATCACAAGCTTTTTGACTTGAAAAAGAATGGTAAACATTACATCTCCAGACAAGCCTCACTTCAGAGATGCTCTTGGTTGAAAGTCAGGTTCAGAATTTACCTTTGAGTGGACTATTTACATGTTCTCAGCTCTACCCAATAATATGCTAGTCAATTTAACCTTTTGTGCAGTGAAAAAATAGTCTATTGTGCAGCACAAAGTATTCAAATATAAAACTGTGCATGACATCATCTTGAGTGAATCTGTTGCATGCAAGCCATGCCTGCTTACAGACTTGACAATTTGGGTAGATAGTACTGGAGTCTTGTCATAATGTGGGCCTTAGGGTATGAAGGCCATTTTTCCTCTATAATCTTTATGTTTAAAGAAGAGTCAGGTCGTTTTTCTTGAAAATATATTGAAATTTGTTTTGATTTTGAAGAAACAACTCCCTACCCTGTGTCTTCTTACGTTTAGTCTCATCTGTCCCTCCGTCCATTTTCTTTATTCTTTAAGAAAGCAGGGAAAATAAGTAAGAATATTCCAGGGGTTTTTTAATAGATCCAGCTGTAGACCATGGACATGGACATGTCACACATCTATGGACTTGAGAAAGTAAACATATGTAATCAGATCCCCTTTTTTTCCCTGACATCTGCTGAGGTTTTACAGATTTTTAAACTTTATTTCACCTCAAATTATCATTTTAACTAGCAGTCACTAGGCAGGGCAGGCGCGCCAAAAGCCCTTTTCAAAAAACCACTTCTCCTATTTCCCCTTTTCCTTCTTTGCTTCAGTGTGGGAAAGCAATAATAGTAAAGGGCTGGTCAGCTCCGAGCCTCTCACATGAGAGGTGAGGCAGCAGCACCAGCACTTCCTCTTCCCACGTATTGCTGTGACAAGCCCTTTGTGATTTCAGACAATGGTGGTCTTCTGGTAGGAAGAGTTGATTTTTCATAGAGCAAATCTCCATCTCCTTCAGGGGTTTATCTTGTCAGCCACTTCTGTGAACACCAATTTATGTTTCCTCTAATCATGCGCAGCCTAGCTCACAAGGCCTCTGTTGCAGGGAGGTTTTGTTGTTTTGTCTTGGTTTGTGTCCTTTTAAACAAAAACTGCTTACTAGACCTACTCCTGCAAGAGGCCAGCTTTACTCTAGGAAGTTTCCCAAGCTACTTATGCATATCCCTTCTTCTTTTCTGTTTTTCTAGCACCATAAATCTCATGTGAATTTCTACATTGAGGAACAAGATTCAATGCAAGCTGCAGAGACTGTTCCTCCCAAGAGCAGAGCACTGGATACTCTCTCAAATGGCTGAAGTTTTGGATCTGAGCCTTCCCTCAGGCAGAAGTAAGCATTGTATCGGACCTTCCCATGAAGTCATGGGGGAGGGATCTAACCACCAGACCCTAAGCCATGAAAAAGAAATATTTATCTTCTTTAATTTGATGTGGTGGGAAGAAGTGGAAGGCTGTATTATATGAACTGCTTTCTGGATTTATTGCAGAAACAGAACACTCAGCTCCAGTATCATTAGTTAATCTCCACTGGACTATGAAATTGTAGCAATTACATTAATTAATGTGGGATAAAAGGCAACCAGACAAAAGAAGAGAACTGAGAAGGCATTTGGAAATGCTTTCATTCTACTGCCTGAGTGAAAAAAGCAAACAAACACAAAAAGTCCCCACTCACAGCCCCACTGGTTTGCTGGTTCTGTACCTCAGCTGAGCACAAACACAGGCTCAACAAGAAAGACCAAGTTTAGCAGCTTGTTAATGCGAGCAATTCCACTGAAGCCACAACTGCAGTAAAACAGGAATAAGTGTTTCTAAACTTAGCAGCTCACAGTGATTATGCCCTGATGAAACCAGGAGAAGATTCAGCACTATGTCCTGATGATCCTTGTGGGTCTTTTCCAACTTGAGACATTCTATTATACTTTGTGAGAATCTGTAGAATACAGCTACTCATAGGAAGACTTACAGGGTCAGGCTTGGATTAGAATTGAACCTCCTGCATGTCTCCTCACAGTGCTGTAGTCTTTACTAATACTTGTCTCCATAGCATATGCTGTTCCCTTGTAGTGTTTACTTCTCTGTGTGGTTCAGAACAGCTGGTGACCAGTTGATGACTGCAGATAATTAGTGTTTCACTGTTGCCAGTTATGTTTTCACCTGTTCTACTTAGAAATCCTTCCATTGTGTCAAATCCAATTACTGCATTTGGATCCTTTTCTAAAATGAAATAGATTGCTAAAAACCCCTTTTATCAGGAGGAAATGAACTCTTTGTGCAGCTGCTTTCCAGGAACATTTCAACTTGCCTTAAACAACCACTGAAATCACACACATGTATATAAATTAATTGACATCAACCTGGAGAAAATACACAGACATCTTTAAAAATCTCTGCATGATAACCAAAGCTTTGATCACCTGTCTTTAAATACAAATGATAACTTTTTTCCGCCACTCTTGTACAATTCTGAGAACACATATTAAAGGGGTCATTTATTTTCTTTTTTTACAGGATTTGTCAGCCAAGAATCTCACACTGCAATGAGCTCACAGTGACTAGAAATGCTACTGAGATTCAGTGACTAGGAATGCTGTGATGCCTCTCCAGGTAAGCCTATCAGTGAGAAATTATTAGGGCCTGCCTGCCGATCTAAATATGCAATATGTATTCAATGAGTACGATTATTCCTCAATTATACAGCTATCAGAACCACGTCAGTGATGTTAGCCATCTGAAAAGATCACAGAAAATTTGCATACTCCAAGCTATAAAAGGACAAACATTGTGCAAAGGAACAGTGGCCTGGCTAAAATATAGTTATGGACAAAGTGGGATTTCAGATGAAAATTCTGTACTGCAGTCATAGCTTATTGGATACTGAATATGGAAACTGGTTGGTGTCCTAATTTTGAACAGTACAAGAAATATGAGTTTTCTAATACTTGAACATAACATTGGTAATTGAACCAAAATTTAAGAGTAAACAATAAAAGTCAAGTTTTCATTGATTCTGATAAGCTGAGTAATTCTTAACAGCATATTCTAAGGTTTGCTGGGATGCTAGAATTACATCTTTCTTTTTCTACCTTTTTTCCCCCTTGTTCTTGCATTTTGTAATTGTAGGAAGACACAGTATTCAGGTTTTGTCATAAGCCAAACTCACAAAAATCAGAGCAGACCTGGGCAGATTTAATATGAGGGTTTTTTCTAGAGGGAGAAAATATAACCTTCCTCAGTAGTGAAAACAAGCCCTTAGACAGGGAGCATGGAGATGCTCAAGAAAGGGGAAAACAAATGAGACTTTCAGTTCTTATTTTTGTCAATAGAGACCTGCAATGTCAGACTCTGTAGAAACGCATTAGCTGTAATAATGATTAGAGATGACTAAGTATACCAAAATTTTGAGAGCTGATCAGTGTGTTTCTCATTTCTGTGAATTCTTGGAGCTCTGGAAGGAAGTCTCTCAAAGGTGTTTTAATTCATCTTACACTTTTAAGAATGCTTTTTCTCAATCACAATGAATGTACAGTGAATGCATAAGTTACTGAGCACTGTTCAAGAATCACAATACCCAAACCTATATCAAGTAAATCACATTTCATTTTATCCAGTCAGAACACGAAGCGATTTTTCAATAAATATGTGACTTACTGGGAATAGAAGCATCAAAGCTTATGAAAAGTAGGGTGCATCCTCACTGGGCTTCAACAAGAGGCCTGCAATGTAATTTTTTTACTGCTCAAGTAAAAGGACACATCTGGTTTGTGCTGCTGTGAAGCGTGTCTGGAATGCTGCAGAGAATCCAGGAGAAGCAAAGAAGCTATTGGGAAGTTACTGCTGACTGCCTCAGTGACTGAGAGGCAGCAGCAGCTCTCTGGGGTTTTTAAGCCTACTTCCTTTGTTGTCACATCAGTTCAGGCTTCTATTGAGTCTCAGCTCTCCCATGTGTTGTTTTGCATCTTGGTCAAATATGACTGAATCCAAATGGCTTCTTGTAAGTGTGTGGGATTAGGTCAAGTATGTATCCCATACAAATCCCTAGAATGAACTCTTCAGCACAAGTCTTAAACCAGATGTCTCCTATTCCTCTAAAGGGTAGGGATCTGTCCTCACACCTTATCCACTGCTGATTATCCTCAATGTCAACCACAAATTGTGGCTGCTGGAAAGCAGCTCTCTTGTTTTAAGGCAGCTGTCCATAATGTGCAAAGGTAAAGTCCTGCACACAGAGACACAACATTGCAGGCCATGGGGGGCTGTCCACTGCAGAGCACCCTGACAGGAAAGGACCTGAGAAACAAAGAGTTGAATGTGAGCCAAAAGTTGTGTCTTCTTCTGTGGATAAAATCCAACAGTGCACTGGGCTGTATCCCAGTACTGTAGCAAACAGGTTGGAGCAAGTGGTTATTCCTCTCCTTTTAGCACTTGTGAGACCACCTTTCAAATCTTACTTGCACTTCTGGGCTCCCAGTACAAGACTGACAGACAAATTGAATGAAGTCTGGTGGAGGATCAGAAAGATATTTAAGGGGACTGAAAATATAGTATACGAGGAACCGGAGATGTGCAAGGACATGGTGTATGAAAAGCTGTGTGGGTTTAGCCTGGAAATTAGAATGTTTGGGTGGCATCTAGCTGTTGTTTTTCAGCTTCCTAGCGGGTAGTTGCAGATTGAGAATCCCTTGACAGTGCACAGCAAAGGCTAAAAGGCACAAGTTGCAGCAAAGAAATGAAAAATGCTTCTCACTGACAGTGGTGAAACACTGAAACACAGGGCCATCAAGGTGGGAAAATCTCCATTTTTGGAGGTACTACTAAGCCAACTGGATACAACAAAGAGAAAGCTTCAGCAAGTTTGATGTTTTATCTGCTTATCCCCAGAGATCTCCATTATGAGTTGAACCTCTTCTGCCCCATGGTCAAAAAAGGGCTACCAAGGCTCTTCAGGATACCAGGCAGTTCATCTGCATCTGGTGTTTATCATCTGCGTTTGGAGTATGTGAGATACACGTTTCTGAAGTTAACACCCATGAATAACCTGGAATAGCCTTCCTGATTTTGGTGATGGACCCCCATGGGGAGAAATAATCAAGGAAGAAGAGAGTCAAATTGTTCCTTGGCTCACTCTGTCCTTACATTATATCTGCACAGTAACCTTGGCTCAAAATGTAATAGGGTTGTGGGAAGTAAGGGAGTCAGTGCCATTAAACTGCTGGAGAGCTTTGGGACATCTTACAACACAGAAGGGTGGATTGAGGTGTGTGCTCTAGAGAGGCATGTCAAAACTGGATGTGGGGATGTCACGTAGGAGAGCTGATCAGCTTGAGTTCAGTCTTGCCAAAGCACAGGGTAGATGCAATTTGCGTGAATCAGAAATAATCTAAGACCTATCGTAGGAAAGCAGCTGGATTAAGTCACTGTGCTCAGAAAACACAAGCTTCAACTGAGCCACTGCCACCAAAAACAAGGCAAAATCAGCCAGAGAGTCAATGCTGTGCACAGCACCATTGTTTATCAGCTAGTGTATAGAAGTACACGATTGCAGAGCTTTAGTCCTGGAGGCAATAATCTGCCAACAGCTAACGTGTGGAAAGAGATGCTTGCAAACTTTTATTCATGGAGGTAGCAATCTTTGAACAGCAGGCACTGCTGGTATAGCACTGGATTTTGGCACCTATGTGTTGCAGGAGCAGCAGGTTGGTAGCACTGCCTAATCTTGGATGAGACTTAATCTCAGCTAAACAGATGTTTCTATGTTCGTATTCCTTGGGGGCTGCACCAGAAACAGTCTCCTGGTACATAGAACTACTGTGCACAGAGGATTTGTGATTCCTTGGGATTCCCAGTGGTGTCTTGGCATCCTCTTCAGTCAGGAAGGAGGCTTGAGAGACATGGTGTGCAAAGCTGCTGGGATAAGGTGTGTAATTTAGGGGCATGTACTTGGAGGAACAGGAACAAATAGTTGGAAGGATAGTGTCAAGAGTATGGTTTTGGAAGGTTGATTTGGAAACAAATGAGGAAAGAAATGGAGTGGGAAAATAATGCAATAAAATATGAGCAGAAAAAAGGAAAGTAAGGAAATATGGTGTGCATGAGGGTCTGAAAAATGTTATTGGTGAATTTGAATTTTGCATCTCTACTTAAGGACTAGAGAAAGGTGCTAGCAAGAATGGAAGAATGGTTGCATTGGAAGCTGAATGGATGTCTCCAGACTGTAGAAATGCACTACAGGCCTCTGTGTGCCCAAGACAGCTTTAAAATGAGAGCACAAGACAAATATAGTGATTACCCTGGCCAGCAAGCAACCTGCTTACACAAGAAAAATCATAAAATCTACAACTCAGAAGGAGAGTTTTGTAGAGCAACACTAGACTAAAACATCAAAGATTTGGTTGGAAAAAAATTTCGTTTCTTTTGCACCTTAGTTTTCTATCCTCAAATAGTAGAAATAATATATAATAAGAGAAAATTATGTTGGATTTTTCTTCTTCTTCTTTTTTTTTTTTTCCCTCTTTGGAGCATAACTTTCTGCACAATAGCAGTACTACTGTGAGTGCAGGATTCAAGTTTTGGATTAAAAATTCTTCAAAGTAGAAGCTGTTCAGCAGCAAACAAAATGAGGCTTTGATTTTACTTGGGGCCTCCAGACATTATCACAATAGCATTGTAAGCCCTTGTCCTGGCTTGCTGGGGGAACCACAGTGATACTTGTGACTCCATGAAGCAGTGGCACAGACTGCCGCCTCCCTTCTGAATTGTAGTGAGAAAAACGACTTGTACATTCTATTTTCAGCTCTTCACTGTTTTGCTGCATGTCTGTAATTGCAACAGAACACCCCACCATGGAGAACATGAATGAGCTCTAAAGGATTACTTCAGAAAAATATCCCAGTAAAATTAAAACCCTTCCATAAAGTCTTGTGTAAAGCCCCATGGGAAAAGATATAGAAAGAGAAAACTACATTGGAGTGGGTCTCCTGTCTCCTCACTTTATAAAAAGCAAATTATTGAGAATAAATGTTTTATTGTGAATGGAAGAGTCCCCTGGACTTGCTGCTTCAGCAGTGGTTGCAGAGGGTTGCAGTCCTAGATCACAGGAACAGGCTCCAAAGGAAAGCAATTAATAGCCTCAAACAGCACCATACGAGCACCAGCACAAAGACTACATTTGTACCATGCCAGGCTAAGCAGACACACAAATTAACTCTCAGTGCATCAGCTCTAGACCCAAAATCTGTGTACTCCAGTCACTACCTACAGCACTGCGCTGTGGGGCTCAGAGCTGGGCACAGCTTAGCTCTTTGCACTGTATTATGCCTTGAAGATGTTTCGACAACTACCTCCCATGAAGGTGGTGCTCTTCCTGGTGGTGCCTAGGAAAATATTGAGAGGGGATGTAAAGATAAAAGGAGGTAAAGTGTATTCTACACTAATAAGGCAGGGGAAGGTTAGGTTGACTCTTATAGGGGCTGTTTTTAGGCCCAGATTTTCAGAAGCTTTGGCTGCATCAGCATTTTGGCTATGCAACTTGAGACTTCTTTAGAGCTTTTTCCTGAAGAGTGACCAGTTTGAGAATTCATACTGGGCATATTCAGTTGGGACACTTGAAACTGCTGATCAGCTTGAAACTTTTGGTCCGGCTGAGCTTTTACAGAGTTGATTTGGGTTGTTTTTTTTTTTTTTTTTTAAAGCTGTGAATAATAATTCATGTATTTTAAATAAAGCATTCCTCAAGTATCCTTTCAATGACTTGACTTTACAACCCACAAACCCTGTATTTCAGAAAAAGTATTTCAAGGTTTTGGAGCTCACTTATCTTTTTGTTCCTCAGCTTTCTCAGACATAAAACAGAGTAAGTAATCTCACCTCATAATGCGTGCCATAATCTACTAGCCTTGTACACGGCCACACTTGGAGAATTTCTGGTGTCTAGAGATAAAGATCAATCGTTCATGTTGCTAAAAATGCTACATAAAATGATGAAGATAAAACAGGTAGTATAAAATAGCACTTCTCTGTGAGCCTTGGAGCAGTTTATCTTTCAAAATATTCAGTTCAAAATGTACGGCCAGATGGGCAGATATGCTGTTTCTCAACAGAACCACTGACTATTAAAAGGGTGTTTCCTTGAAATTGTCTTTGGGTCATGCAGTGGTCAGCTTTTACTATACAGGCTAGAGTCTTCTTTACTCTTATAATGCTCTTCACACCTATTTCTGAGTGATTCACACACCTTCAACTCTTCCCAGTGCTGAGTTAGCACGAAAGCCATGTTGCGTCTTCATAACTGGTTTGATGGTTTCCTGAAACATGCACTTTTATGTTTGTGGAGAAAAAGGCTTATTAAGCCATTACTCATGCTAAAAACCAGAACCCTCCAAAGACAGATGTGAATCCTGATATTTTATTTTTGTTTCTGAAGACTAATGTGTTAGATCTTGAGTGAGTGGCCAAAGGCAGGTGTATGTATGACAAGACGAGGTATTTTGGCAGGGGAAGGGTAAAGACTACGAAAGAGCTGGCCAGTCTTTATTCTGGATTCTCCTTTGAATTTCACTGAGAATACAACCCCATACTGCTGAGGCCATGAGATAAGCTAAACCCAAGCACAGTTTCTGACCCAGGTACAGAATTTCAGGACCCATGACCCTCAAAGTTAGCACATGCCTCTAGGGATGTGCAGCTTTATGCTGCATGTGCAGCGAGACTACCTGCAGCCAGTGTGCAGCTCCTGGGACTGTCTGTAGAGTCCCTGGCTGCCTTCACTGCTCAGCATCAATCGTGTGATATTGCCACTGAGGCACACAGAGCATAGGCATGAGCATGGGCATGAGCAAAGCTTGTCTCAGACTTGCATCTGAATGGAGGTGAGTTCAGCCTTGATCATGGCCCACAAGTGCAATAAAGACAGAGACCTGTTTGTGAGATCAAGTTAGAGGACCTCTTGTCTCTTTCTGTAATTATGACCGTATTGTTCTAGTCCAATACCGCTGACAGATACGGTGGTATTCCCCAGAAATACAGATGTACTTAGCAGCATACTAGCTGGGATGGGACTTTATAAAGGGGAGGAAGAAACTTAAGGGATCCAGGGGCAATTCTGTCAAAAGCTCACAAGAACTGCAACCTTCAGATCTGCTAGTTACTTGTGAAAGGAAAAGTCTTGTGTGGTTAAAAATAAGAACCACATGAAATGTCACTTAATGTGGGTGACTTCCAATACCACTCTTTGCTTTTACACTGGCCCAGCCTTCCACATACTCCAAGTTAAACAGATCTTGCCCAACCCAATGTTCTAAAGGAGGAAAATAAGTCAGGTGGGAAAATGTAGTTTATGTTTTGCAAAAGTACTTTAAGTACTAAAGTACTCTACACCTTCAGATTATATTGTTTCCTAAAAATGAAAGGGTTAAGGATGTTGTCTAACCTAGGACGGCAAGATAGCAACCACTAACATTTCAATGTCAGCTAGGAATGAATGGCAAATGTTTGGTGGGAATGGTGACAGTGGTGACATTGACAGTAGAAGAAGGGCTCCTTCAGACTTAATTGAAAGTAAACTGAGGTAAAGACATGTCTGTGAAGGAGATTTGGAAAGGCCATGGGAAAGTCATCTGGATAATGGTCATGGGCTGGAAATGATATCTGAGGAGTAACTTCTCTCCCTGAAACAGATCCAAATTTGAAGCATGTTAAGCCAAAAGGTAAGGGCTTGCCAAATTTGAAATAAAAATTACCTGATCCTGGAAAAGTTGATTTCACTATTTATTTTATTTTATTGCTAATGAAATATTTATTGTGGCAGTGCCGGCATCATGCACAGGAGTAAAGGTCCTGCAGTGAAGCCTCAGATGGTGGTTGGGGCACTATTTGCAAACCTAGAAAAGCCTTGGGCTTGTTCTACTCTAGGATCAGGTCAATGACTGATGAGTCAGAGGTGACTACAGGAGTCTTAGACAACAGCTGAATTACAGGCAGCAAGATCCCCGGGCTCTCTCCCATACCTCACTGAGTACCTTATGTTTGCTAGGTCTAAGGTTGAACTTTTTAAGGTTTGTATTTGTGCTGGCACAAACACTGCTTAATAGTCACTGATTTATCCTTTGTTGTCTATTACTCCCATTAGGTAAGATTTATAAATAGCTCTTGCTTTATATTCTTCTTTTCCTACATCATCCTTGTCCATCAAAGCACCCAACACACCCATATTATTTTTATGTAATTAAGTTTCCATTTTAATTTCAGTGACCTCCCTCAGATTGGCCCTCTCCCACAGGCAAAGTGATTATAAGGCAGACAGTGCTACCTCAGCACAATGTTATTCAGATGTGGTCACTAACCAAACCCCCAGATACCCACCTCAGCTCAACTCAGCATCCAAAATCATAGCAATCATGAAATGGTCTGAATGTTGCCATCCAAATCTATTATAGTACACAGATCTGAGGAGGATTTACTAAAAATCTTAACCTGCATCCATGGAATAAAGAATACTTTATTTTTCACTTCTAAAGTAGTACAGGAACTACTGTGAAACGCTTCCGACTCTCTCAGCTGGGTGATTTCCCAGGGTTTTTGCCACCTGTGTCAGGTGACCCATGAATTGCAGTTCTTCTCTTGGTGGACAGTTGGTGGATGCTGCTGAAGGACTGGTACTGTCCACATCACACAGCTGGTTTGAAGGATATTTGAGATCATGGCAGCCTGTTTCCTTCAATTCTCTTTCACCATTCCCATTCTTTCTGTGGCGGGGAATATCTAGTCTTGAATCTCATATCAGATTTGTTCATAGCAGTGCACACTCTTCTTATGGCTTGTTGGCTGCTGTCAAACACAGCCTTTCTTACAGACCCTGATACCATAACCATCTAGAATCAGTACCACTTCTTGAGTTTTACATTCTGTCCCTTATTAACAGAGATTAGCATCCTTTTTTATTCTCCTCCCACACCCTCCCAAAGGGTGGCTGCCCTGGCATGAAGTTTTCAACGTCTTTTTCCGTAAAAAATCTTCCTAGATAAATCTTTTTCCCAGCCTGCATGGTGATTCCCAATGGTTCTTTTTTAGCACACTTTCCCCAGAGGAGCACAGCAAACTTCATTAATGTTTTTAAACATAGTTATTATGCATTCATATAGTATTTCCATACTGTCAGTACTGCGAAAGATTATTCATTTAGCATGGAGTGGCAGTGCAGAGGCAGAAGGATGTTGTTCACAGCCTGCATCCCCATAACTGTAGTCAGTCAGACTAATGTTTCTAGGGCTTTCAGCAGCAAACTAGGTCAGTGGGGCCCTCTACATCAAAGCTTCTCCTTAGACACTGTAAATCGCATGCTTTTATACTATTCCTACTGTACACTGTGTTCTTCTGTAATTACAAATGTATGTTTCCCATCACCACAAAGACTTCACATTGCTCAAAGGAAATCTCTCTTCAAAGGCTTTAAACTGTTGAAGGGTAGGCCCCCTTCTGAGAGCTACCATTGCTCCGGGTGATTCCTTCTTTAACTCATCCACAGTAGAACCACCAGTCAATTCAACTGGCCTGCATCACACCGTGTCTGAACTGGCCTCAGGGTTGCATTTCAGCTTTGGAAAACAACATCGCAGAATTCAAAAATGCAGACTTAAAAAAAAAAAAAAAAGAGGGGAGGAAAGGAAGAAAAAGCAATGAACTGCTTTATTCATACTCATCTGGTCCCAAAACCATGAGACTTGTGTTAATTAATGTTCTTCGCCAGCTCGAACCTATGATAAGAGAACACATGGCATTTTCATTTGCTAGTTGTACCTTGAATAAAGTGATAATTAGGATGCATTAGCAGAAAAAAACCCCACAACTTAAAAAAGACAGCAAGGTATACATAGAAAAATAATTGTTTTTAAAATTCATTTTATGAAAACATGTATATGTGTATATACATATAGAAATACATGTATAATGACCTATATATGTATGTAGCTAAAATAAAACTCTGAAAACATTCCCTTCTGTGATAGCACTCAATACCACAAGTAATTCTATTGAAGCTAATGTTTTCTTTTGAGCAATGACTTACTCATGACAGCAAGTGTTAATAAATATTTGCAGGATTGGGTCTTAAAATTAAGGGGTATTTAATGCTAACATTTGAAACTCATACTTGAAAAGCATTCATGAATTAGGATAATTAATCATATGGTAGTAGCTACACTCTATATTAGTTTTATAACTAATTATATATGACAACGAGGAGTTATCTGCTTCACATTCTTTAGAAAACTGGGCCTGTGGATTGCTAAGGTCACACAGGAATGTTATGACACATCAATAAGCCAGTTTTTCATGTTCCTTCTAAGCATCTTAACCCGGAATACCCTGCTTCTCAGTTACCTTCCCTTTGGCCTATGACTTGGCTCCCCTCAACTAAAGTCTCTCTACTGTACACTCTCTCTTTCTCCTCATTTCAAACACAAAATGTGTTTTTATATATCTTACTCTATTCCAGTTGCTTCTGGATTTCACTGCTGCTGCTGCGGGCATCTTGACAATCCTTGACATAATTCAACTGATGTCAGAAGATGTTCTCCAAACATTGAGGAGTTTTCCATGCTAAAACATTTGAAAAATATTATTAGATGTGGATAAAGATGTTATCATTATCATAACAGGGCCATTCCTGGGGATGAAATCTGCATTCCAAAAAGGATACACAGGGAAGAAAAAAACATCCTTGTTCCTTGTATCTTCACCAGGAGTTAAATGGTACGACAATGGGGTTTAAATTAACTAAAAATTCAGGGCAAGCAAATCTTGCTAATCTTTGGGACAGACTTTGGATTTACATGAGCTGTAGGGGTGGAAGGATAACTTGTGAGCTCTGTCTGCAAAAGCTGAAGAAATTAACCTAATGGAATAATAGCTGTGTGTCACAGCTTATCAGGGTGGCATCCTTTACTTCGTAACCTCATAAAAAACCCCATTGAAGCGCAAGCTATTTAACTGCTGCTTACAGCAACAGACGTAACTGGTTGTATATTGCCAATTGCTTTTCTACAGGAGAACATCACTGACAGACTTTGCTCAGTTAGTCAAAAGGGAAGGCCAAAATACCAGCTTAATTTTTTTTATTCTTCACTTCAGACAGTTTAATAATTCAGCATTCTCTCTCTTTTCCTAATTGTTTTATTCTGATCGTACAAGTTCCAAGCTTTTAGCAAGAATTACCTCCTCCATGGCGTCTGCATGTGACCAAGGCTTCCAGCCTCAGTGGGAAACCATCTTTATTATTTGTATTGCAGGAGCAGCCTGGAGTTCATGTCAGAAACCAAGAGTCATAGTGCAAAGTGCTTAACTGCAGTCAGAATGTCCATTCCCTGAAGACTTCTAGCCTACACCCAAAGACTCTGGCTGTACACATATAAGTAATAGCAACAAAACATTTTCTACTGATACTAAACTTGGTTCAAAAGATCCAGATACATATTTCTATACTGTCTGTATAAAAATGTTTTGAGAATGGGACCTTTTCCTGTTCCCTTGGTTAAATTGCAATGAAACAGGGCAACAAAGGGATATCGTTTCAATTTTCAACACTTTTTAAATCATCATGGGTATCTTAAAGCCACTATGTCATATAATGTATTTTAAATCCACATTCATATACTACAATACAAATGAAATATCTCTGTACACCTTCAGTACATCTCTGAATATGGTTTACACAATTTCAGACACAGTTTATGTGGAAGACTATTGTAAATGTACTCCTGTTAACTCAGAAAAAAGTTTAATAAGTGAAAACAGCATGGGAAGCATGAATGGAAACCTCCCTTTTACTTTCTGCTTCAATTTTACTTTTGAGTCAATAAGAGCTGAAAAAGCCCCTAGTACAGAAACTAAGGACAATTCTTTCATCCTTGAGACATTAGTTTTATATCTTTCTGTTTCTCTGCTTTTTACCCTGCTCTATTTCCAGATGGTATTAAATACAATTCAGGGGAATGGTCCTGATATTTTTGAGAATGTTTACTTTATTTCAAAAATGTCCATAACTGATCATGTCTAGGACCAAAAACATCGTGGTTTTGTGGGAAGAAAGATGTTTCATTGCCTATGATGTTAGGATTAAAAAGTACAAGACTCAATTGTATAGAGTCTCCAATTATACTTCTGCTCAGCAGAATCCTTGCAAGAAGATATATGCAAACTAGAAGAGGAATTTCATCTTTAACTCATTAGTTTTCCATGGAGAAACCACATGGCTGGACATTAAAGAACAACTCTATCATTCAGTACAGGCTGTGCTTTCATATTTTTCTGAGCTAGAGCAGACAGCAAACTATTCTATGTGTGTTCTGATTTTAATAACACAAGAAAAAGAACTTAAAATTAATTGAAGTCAATAGGAAAAAAAAAATCAGAGGCCTCAGTCAAGTTCCAAGTTCCAAATATTGTATTTTGGGTTTTCTAACTTTTCTCACAGGCAGTTTTTCTCTACTCTGCCATGAATACTGTTGCTATACTTTCTGTACCATATTAAAGACTACAAAAAATCAAACCTTATAAGGGCAAGAATGGTGACAAATTATAAAACTTCTAAATACAAGTTCTTTGGACATTTACAATTCTTTTTTTTATCAAAGTAATGTCACAGAATCTCTTTCCTGTAAAGCCCAACCTTGTACGACCAGTTAAGCCTCTAGACAGCAAATAAACAGTAAATGTGTGAATATAGGGAAGTGTTTCAAGTTTGACTGTCTGACCTCTGTTAAGGTGACCAATGGACTTAATGATAACATAAAAGACTGTTATTTCAGAAAATCATGGCCTACATACTGTGGGTTTTGCTCTCACCTAATATATCTTCTAACATTTGAACATGACCTATTGTCCTTTTGTGTAGCAGAACTTGTTTGTTGGGTTTTTTTTAACATAAAAAACTTTGTTCTCCTCTAGGTGCTCTTACTCAAGATCCCATCTGTAGTTGCACTTGAGCTACTGTCATTACTGGGTTGCAATACAGCAGTCCCCTAGAGCATCTCCCATATGTTTAATAGTACCTGTCTGACATGTAATTTCATGAAATTCTGTGTTAGCTGTATTAGTCATTTCGGCATGCTATCATTCTGATGATAAAGTATGGGACTCAAGCAGTCCTACTAAACCCACATCATCCAGGCAAACATCTCAAAAAGCATGTCAAAGTTTTCCCACACAGGAAAATTCACTAGTAGATAAGAAACTTATTCTGAAAGCTTTTGAAGTGGGCTGTTGTTTGCTTTCAAACACAACCAGAGAAAATACATATGCCTTGGACTTTGGAAAGGTCTTTTTGACTAATGGCTTTTTCTGTGCTGTTTAAGTCTTTCGGCTAGCTGGGGGAAGTGCAGAAGAGACATCCTCCAGCTCCTCATCAGACAGAAGTCCTCTGGACAGAAAGCATCTGCCATCTGAGCAATGAAATGCTGCTCACTTGAAACTCCATATTCACTCCCTGATGGGATGAGTAAACCTGGGAGACAGAGGGCAGGACGTCTAAGCCTGTGTTTGTAAACTGTGAGCCATGCATAACTTCTGCTGTGGGAATACTCTCCTGGTGTGTTTGTTTGTTTGCTTTATTTTATTTGTTCTTCTGTTTACATTTTAAATCAGATTTGCTTCCTAAAATGCCAACAAACTCAGCCTAATGCTCATGCCAACAAAATGCATCTGTGCCAAGAACATATGAAAGGGCACTAGAACATATACTTGTATCCAGTCAACAGATGTACAGAGAGTGAGCTGAGAATTTAACTCGCTGAACAGTAAATTCATGTACCAAAGTGCTGATTCATTACCCTGCCAGTGAGGCAAGGGTGAGAGAAGCCAGCAGCATGCACACAGGTCCCACTGTTATCACCACTGCTTGCCCACAGACACAAACTGAAGGCGCTGACCTTGGCAGGTTTGTTGGAGTTACTGTTTAAATAAATGCCTTGTCTGCTGTAGCAAAATACAATCCTACATTGACAAAAAATAAATTTAAATTTTTCTCTATATTGAACTCCTGACGTTCATCCTGAGAGAACATCACAGTAGTGGTGCCATCAGTGCTTTTGCTGGGCCTTGTTAGCTCCAGCACAGGACCACAGATCCAACACCCATTAGCCAGCTAGGGAAAACAGGAGAAAATCCTGAATCTGTCCGCATCTCCCACCAGTATACAGCCATCCAGACATAACGGGCCCTTTGTGTGTGCACCAGTGAATAGGAAACAACTGAGACTTGGGGGTTAAGGGAACTGTTAACCCTCAGCACCTTATGATATTCACAAATCCTTTGGGGATATTGTTGACAAATAAGCAACATCTCAGTAACCTCCTCAGAGACAAGAGTTATTGGAACATGGCAAAAAATAACACAATACCAAAGAAATAGCTTATGCTTTTCAAATTCCAGAGAAGAAGTTAAAATAAAAAAAAAAAAAATAAAAATAGGGAATGGTTTGCATGAGCAGGTCTTGAAAATAGCTCTCTTTCTGACCAAACTATTACTAGAGCTTCCTGCCTGGATATTTTCCATTCCTGTATTCCCAGGGTGTTTTGCAAGTCCTCTCCTTTGAGTCAGTGAGCTTGCCCTGGCATGCCTCCCCTGGCTGGCCAAGCACCTCTGGGCACTCAGAGTCAAAAAAACATATCAAGGTGAAGTTTTTTTAATATCTGCATGAAGAGCTGTACCCTGTTAAAAGGGAAACTGATGCAACTAATGCATCCTAATTACACTTTAGAGCCTTCTTTAGCCTTCTGAACCAGTCAAAGCCTCAATAATATCCATCTCATTAGATAAAGCCCAAGTATCAGTTGTTCATTTGGAGGACTATTCTCTTCTGTGGGAACAAATTCAAACCCTTATCTTGTCTGCTGAACACAGTTACAACCAAATATATCAGCCCCATAAAATGTGTTTTAATGATTTGCCTTTGCGTGAAACATGAATTATTGACAAGCATAGACCATCATCAGATTCACAAATGCCATTTTTTTTCCATTTAAAACACATTTGTGAATCACATTTTGTTGTCTATGAAACAAATGAGGCGAAGTATGTATACACACCTATATATGCTTGTGTGGCTCTATTAGGGATGTCTGTCCTATTACCTGTCAGATTAAATTACTTTTAATTCTCCAACTATTTATCCACCTTCTGTTTACTGCCAAAATGGAAGTATGCCGTCCCAGTCCTCCCACCTCTGCCGGTTCACTGACAATATTAAGGATACAAGATCAAGTATTAAAAAAGTTAGGAAATTCCAGCAATATTAACTCAGCCCCATCTATATCCTGTGTATTTTTTGGCACATGTGAATAACAAAGAGTAATACAGTGGGGCCATTAAACTGGACATTCCCCACCTGCAGTAGTAAAATTTACCAGACTATTTGAGGTATTTCCCATTCTAAGCAAAAGGTGCACTACAGGCAGAGTCATAAAGGTAATTACACTGGAGCAGAATGTCAATAGCTTAATGATGCCAACTGCAAGATTTACTTTTAATGAGGAAAAAAATTGAAATTACAACTATGTGCTGTGTAGTAGATTGTGCTTCATTCATTTTACTCTAAAATGCAACAAAAGCAATTTAAAAAAAGAAAATGTGAAAATTGTGGTTCTGATATTATATGTTTTGATGGTTCTGCATTGTTTATTACAGTTCACCCTCCACATTAGAAACAGATAGCTTTTATTGACACACACAGATAAAACACTCTATTCAACTGTACTTGGACACAATGAAACCTAAGGGGATACTTAAAAGACTGGTCCTGCATGCATTCTTCACCTATGTGTTCCTCAATTTTGTTTTCTAGGCCACAGAGCTACTATCGTTTTGGATCTCTTCCAGTATCTGGTGGTACTATAATATTGGTTTTATTCTAGATCCATTCAGGAGGCAAAAATGTTTCCTTGCAGCAGCCAAAAGCAGTAGACCACAGTTCTGCTGAGTGTAGGCAGAGAGTTTGGAAAAGTCACAGCTTTAAGAAGACATATGTGTGTGTATCAGGAAAGGAGTTGGGTTTAAGTCCATTTAAACAACCTATAGGGAATTTCTGTACTTCACTAGGAACTGAGTATGTCCATAAATTGCTGAGCATTTAAAAGTGAATCTGAGTATCTCAGCCATCAAGCTTTAAGTTTCTAGCCTCTGGGCACAGTCAGTTGCAGGAATACTAAAAGTATTAACAACATTGAAAAATATAGATGAGAAAACAGCTTGATTTTGTTGATGTGGTCAATCACCTGCTGTATTCTGCCTTAGCCAATAGGCCCATCATTAACCTGGTACTCATTTTAGCTTGGGTTTGCTTGTAGCTTCAGTCTTTTCCCTGGTTCATCTTTCTTATTAGTTACAACTATGAAAGAGAAACCATCATATGCTAATTCCCTGAAGAAACACATAATTCACATAAAATGAGGTATATTGGAACACAGGGATAATTTTGATGAACAAAATAGGATAACTGGAGAATAAATTAGTCATTTCTGCAAATTTTTTACCTAAAGCATTTCTATTTGTCAGAGCTAGTTTCCCCAGAATATAAACACACATGTAGAAAATATAAGAGTACTTTGCTGTGGTTGTGTGTTAAAACACAGTTTACTGCTAAGTGTAGTAAGTAGCAAGAATGGCCAAGATGCCCAGAACACAGGAGCCATCTGGGGTCACACTAACCAATGTTGCCACTACAGACAGTAAGTGAAAACTATGATTCAGCATCTCTTGTGAAAGCTGTTCTTAAGCCTTGCATCATCAGTTTTCTGCTGTTCAATATGGCTCTGGGGCTGGGGAAAGCTCTGTTCCGACTCTGCCCAGCAAGACTGTGTCTGCAGGTTCCCACAATGAGAGCAAACTCACTGCAACTCCCCATCCACATCCTCACTAGTGTCCCCTGAGCAGTTCCCCCTGCTACATCACTGAAAAGCCTCTGCTACCTCTATGAAGAGCACCTGAGGTCCCCCAAACACTCCCTGTCAGTTGGCATTCAAAGCCTGACCTCTGTGCACTGTAATCATCTCATGACTCCACCTTGGTGACCTACCTTTCACTGCCCTTCAGCATCCACACTGGTCCTACTGCATTAGGTCAATTAGACAAGTTTGTACTCATGAAACTGGCTGAGAGAGTTGCAGGAAGGTCAGCAGAGGTCACACAGTGTGACAAAATGAGGTTACAACCATGGCCTAGAGTCATGTTAGACTGCACCCCAATAGACTCAAGTTTACCCCTTTTCTAAATCCCAGACTCTCAGAATCCCATGGTGGTTATCAATACCTGGTGTGGCTCAGACATTTTCCCATATGTGGGGAACACGGTCAAGCTGCTGATGGCTGCCACTGTCAGCCTCAGGTCCTTTTTTTTCCTCTTTCCATCACTTGTCTTCCATCCCTCTCATGCCATCACAAAACTCTTTTTTCTCCAAATAAGGGATGACCAACAGTGGGCTATGTGTTTCAGGATATGCATAACCACCTTCATATTCTCTGTGACAAGGCAGCACTAGCTCAGAAAAGGAGCTAGTTTCTATATTCTTGTATATATCTTGTTTCTATATTCTCCCACCTTACTCTCTGTGCCATGCTTGAAACAATGGTCAACATCTCATAAATATTTATTCCATATTCATGGTACAGAGGTTCAGTGTTGTTGAGTGTGGAGCCGTGTGTGGCCATACGCTTATTTTGGAGCTGAGCTCCATGCTAGTTGCCACTGTTGTTCTGATAATTACCATGCTAAAGTAGAGCCAGCAGGTAAGCTGAGGCTATGCCTGTCCCAGAGCCCATGCAAGGCCCTCTGCTGACTGGACTATCCGATGTGTTTGTTGCTGGTGCTGCCCTAGACATGTTGACACCATTCAGGGGTAATGGTTTGCCCAGCTGGGCCAAGCCCACTGGTGAAATACAAATTTTAATTCACTGATATTTTGGTCCAGATCCCTACAGTATCTCACTAATATGTCACTTGGGAATGACCTGTCTTTTAAAAAGAGGCATATCCCAAGATTAGTAGATGGTTTCCCGCACCAGGGATAGACCATAGGAGGGGACATTTGCAATCTGTTGAGAAATTAGTATGTCCTTTTTCAAACAACACTGAGTAGGTGGACCAGACCCTCATTGTTGAAACAGAAATTAATTTGCTCTTAGTCAAAACCAATCATTACTGAGATAAACAGTACAAACAAAATTAATTTTCCTCAAAGAAGAGGGCCAGTTGGCATAAAGTAAGCTAGAAAGCCACTCCACATCTAATAGAACTCAGGGGACTGTCTGCTGCATTCGAAGATTAAAAGAACAAGAAGAAATAATCCAAATGAAAATTTACATGCAAACGGTCCCTCCTTCAGGGACAAATTGTGTTAGTCAGATCCCAAAGTTAGAAGTTATTTCCATAAAGGTCACTCTTGACTGACTGAATAGCCTTTTAACACCACATATGACGACTGTATGAACTGTAATAAGCTGATTAAGACATTAACTTTTTACAGATGTCTTCAGTTTACCAAACCAGCTTTTTTTTTTTAATGTCTCTGTTTGCTGTTTTCTTCTAAATTCCTCAATTATGTGTTTACTGTCCTTTGCACTTAGTTCCTGGATCAGTAAAAATTTGCTACTGGTGATTGTCTTGACCAAGAAAAAAAAAATTAGAATAAGTAGATTGTCTTCCTTCTTTTGTGCAAAATATAAATTTGTTGGTTGTATGGACCGGTTACTGGGAGTTGAGGGCTCCACCAGAGGCAGCAGTTTGAAAACCCACTCTGGCACACATCTTCTGGAGCAGCTGAGCCTGCAGGACTAGAGACCAGTGTAGAAATGTTGCAATGGTTTTCAAACCTTATAAAATAATTAAAATTTCACCATGTTTCTCTTTTAGGCTTAGTATTACATTTCCAAATCAGAAAGATACACAAAACTGCCAGTAGGACTAATATTTCTCAGTCACTTTTGAGAATCCCTCTTAGGGAGATTGGCCATCTTAGAGTACAGTGGGTACAGTTCATGCTCTGTGCACTTCATTGTTCTGGCTTTTCTTTATAACAAACTCAAGATCTCTAATCCTGTTTTACTTTGTGGACTGTCAAAGCTTTCATTTGCTTTGTCCTTTACATTTCTTTTCTGCCACAGATGTCTCAAGGGGAGATGTTTGCCATTTGCTGCACTATTCAACAAAAGTCTCGCAAATAAGAGCATTTTTCTTCTTTCTTCTAACCAGAGCACATCAGTTCCAGGACACATCAGCCTTCCCCAGGTATGTACTGCATTACACCTAACTCACTGATTCACCTTCTTCCTTCTCCTTCCACTCAAAAACAGTTGAGGCAAGGAGTATCTCTATGTTCAGTGTCAGCCTTATGCACTGCTAGTTCCAGCTCCTGCCTTTGTAAAGAGGAAAACCAAAAGCATAAACAACACAGCACAGATTTTTAATTTTTTTTTAAAAAAATATTTCTCATGTACATCGTTCTCCTATCATTGGTTAAGTGGCTATGTGACAACATTTATCTCTGTTCTGCCATGCATAATGGAGTGTCCTAGTTCCCTCAGGGCTTTTGACAAAGCATCCCCCTTCCAGCTTCCACTGGACATTTGTTCCTCTGATACCCACTCCTACTTCACGTGGAAAGGATTATCTCCAACAGCAATTCCGCATACTCTTGTCCTTCACTCTCTCTTTATCTCTGTCTCTCTTCAGAGAACTGATGACTGAATCATCCTGTACACTGGGGATAAAAATAATTATGGAAGGGCTAGGAAGCTCCATGAGTTTCAACTTGCAGAGTTTCTGTTGGGTTTGCCCATCAAGGGGCGGGGGAGGGAGGACAGGGTGTGGTTTTATCCCTAAGCTAAAAATACAAAAGGCAAACAGTGGTTCCAATAAGTGTAAACTACACATTGTACCCAGTGTTATTATTCTGTATTGGTTTACAACCTACCTTTCATGAGGGTATGATAGCGATGACTTCACTTCACCCATCACTAATACCGTGGGAATGGGTAACCATATTACTGATGGCAAAGATAATTTGGGTCCAAGAAGAAAAGAGAAATTACTTATCCAGCCAAAAAGAATGGGGTTCCTACTACTTCAGGACAAGATTAAAGCCTGGAATTGGAATCAAATCTTTGTGGTCAGGGAGAATCTGGACACAGCCATGACTGAAAGGCAAACAAGCAGACAGCATGGCCCAGCAGGTGCCAACCAGCCTGCTGGCTTAGGCTGGGCTGCAGACTTGGCAAGAACTTCAAGGGCTCAGGAGTAGAAGGAAGACAAAAGTCCAGACCTGGGGTGGGGGCTGCCAAAAGAAGCCTGAGAGTCTCTCTGAGTGGGAGAGGAAGCTAAGGTGGAGAGATCATTTTGAGGTGGAAGCTGCAAATGTGGGAGATGTGGCCATTCAAGGAATGTAGTATTCTGTCGTTTCCAGGAATTATGAAGGATATTTTGAACTAGGACAATTAGTCCTTGAGAATGCATTTTTCCATTGCTTGGTTTTTTCAGATAGGGAAAAGAAATACTTACCTCAATATGTTTTTAACACTGTTGTGTAGGTCTTTGATGACTAGAACAACCTGATAACATAGGAAACAGAAAATATTAGATTGAGTTGATCAAAAATTTAAAAAAACAGCTCACAATTATATTTTTAGGACTCTGCTATATTGCATAATTTGTCAGAGATCACCAATATCAAGCTTCAGGCCTATACTTCCCCTGTACATAGTTTTTCTGAAACATATTATTATATGGATTTTAAAAAGTAGCAGGGGAGATTAAAAAAGTATCGCTTTGTTTTATATATTGCTTTTTGGTTCCTTCTGTAAGAAATCTTATAATTAAATTGAACAAATAGTCCTATTGCGAGAGACCTAAGCAATCTTTTAAAGTATTAATTTCTACCTCTTCAATTAGTCCAGACTGCTGTCATCAAGATGATCTTTCCTACCTGGTCCTCTGACTATGTCATCTCCCTTTTTATAGTCTCTGAGTCACTTAACTCAATCTCTTATTAGTTTCATCTCACATTCATTTTTTCTTGTGATTGTTTTTAAGGTTATAAGCCACACAGTCTCTGCGTATGCTCTGTACTAATTCCTTTTCACACTTACTCATTACAAGCTTCCCTGCTCTGCTGACGGCTCCAGCATTTATCTCCAAATCCCCTTCTCTTCTCATAAGTACTTCCATCATTTCTTCCACTCAACACCTAGGCTGAAAGAACTCTCACAACATAACTTTGCCAGCCTTCTCCCTTTTTCTTGTTTAAATTGCTACAGAATTCCAACTTCTGCATAATCACATGGAAATAGTAATATTTTCATAATTAAAAAACAATAAGTCTTTTGTCACTAGGGCATATAAAGCAGCGACCGCATAATTACACGCAGCATGAACTTGTGAATTGTCCTACCTCTTTCTGTTTTATAGTGCAGCCATATTCAAGTCCTGTGTACAGACTGTGACATCTTCAGTGAAAATACTAATCAATGATTTTTCTAGGATGCTTTTAGATTAATATAGGACAAACAACAGTAATAGTGCATTATATGCAGATATTTCATGCAAACTGGTAATTTTAAACTTAACAATAATTTGTTGTCAATGATGCTGAAGGCAAAATCAGTAGATAAATCAGAACACTGCCTTACAATTTCCTCTGTTTTTTGAAAGTCAGTTGTTTTGGGTCTTTTTAAATAACAAATGCAAGCTAAAAATTAAAACATGAATTGATTTGAAATAGTTCTGTTTATAATCATCTGCCCATTCAGAGCTATTAAGTAGGTCAAGTGTGTCCTTTTTACATAGATTTTGAAAGCCTCATGCTGTTAGAGGACAAAACAAATGAGTAAGACGTAACTCCCAAGTCCTTTCTAGCACTATGTGAAAATGTAAGCCATCTGCAAAACGAAGATGAAAAAGATCACTAAGTAAATAAGAAATCAGTTCAACAAAAAGTTTTGAAAAGAAGCTTTAGAGAGAATTAGCAGATTGATATACTAACAAAAAGAAAAAGAAAGGAAGCATGATAGGGTGGTTGGCTTTGAAGGCTCCTGGAGGTAGCATGGCAAGTGGTACAACATATCAAACACCTCAATTCTGACATGTTGTGTGCATAGCCAAATAGCTGGGATACCCACATGAGGAAGAGTATGAAAAATTAATGGTTGTTCTTAGTATAATTTTTAAATACATTCTGTAGTAGGATTTTTAAAGCTCTGAAAAAAATATTTGACTAAAAATATGAGCAAAATCCTGGCTCCATGGAAGTCAGTGCGTCTAAGTTCAGACAATAGTTCTAATTCTTACTGAATTGGATAGCAGTCTATTAATGATGGGAATTGGGCTTTATTTCTGTTTCCTGAATGTTGTACACAGAGGGCTTTTGAAACAGAAGAGATAATTTGAGTGCTAATTCAAGCATATATACTACCTTTTTATTCAGAACCATGGAAAAGGTTCTTGAACGTATTGTGTCAGTATTTTTGCAAATTGTTGAAAGCTAAAAGGTGTGTAGGATATGTTGGCTGATTGCTGCAGTTTGGGTAAAATGCTTTCTAAAAGTATATTTTTTTCCAAATTAAATGTTTCGGGCTTTAGCTACAGAAAAATAATAGATATGATAAATGACACCTGGTTTTAGCTTGAGCTTCCATTTGTTCCAGAACAGTTTTCATAACAAGATATATAACTTTAATTCCTTTTTTTCTTCTTTGCTGTTGGAAATGGATACAATAGTAATTTTATCTAATTTTATATGTTACTTGTGAAGCAGTCTTTCTTAATGAGCTTCTTAAGAAAAAGAGTTAATGGAAAAAATAACTTCGTCTTTGGAAAAACAGGGAAATAGTTTGTATCACCATAAAAAGGGTCAGAACACCAATCTTGTGACTGAGCCTTTCCAAAATAAAACAAAACAAAATAAACAAAACCAAAATAAAATAAAACTATATTAAATTAAATTTAAAGAGAACTTAAATACTGGAGGAAGAAAAACATAGCAATAACCTGGTATCACTAAAAATAATTATGCAGTCTTTGTTTCTTTTTTATTAAGCTTTTGCCTACATATATAGTTGAAAAATGCAGCAAGTAACGTTATTATTTTCACTGAACAGCATAAAGCAAAAAGGGTTAATCTAAAATCTTGGACTGAGGTCTGAACTGACCAGTCTAGGCTAATGTTTTAATCAGAAATGCAAGGCTGTGCTGCCGATCCCGCCAAAGAGAGGATTTCCCATAAAGGAACCAGACATAATAAAAGAAAATTACTTTAAATTACCCTGATCTTCACTCTGACTCATTCTGAGATACTTTCTAACAAGCCAGGACAAATCTGAAAGAAAACCCAAATAAATATTTGTTGTCAGATTTAATATCTAGTAGATATTTTTTCTAAAGAAACCAAGTTATTTAAGCAACTTAGATTCCTATGTAATTCTCTGAAGAAAACAGGTTTAAGACAAGTGGATATAAAGGTAATGGTGTAAAATAAAATTAAGGAAGAACAAATTAATAAGGAGAATTACAGGGTTACATTTAGAACTGGACCATCCAAATACCTTGGTGATTGCTAAGAATGGTAACCACATTTGCTAAAAAAGGTCTTTCATCTTGTCAAATTAAATAATGTCTCTTAAAAAGTAGTGTCTTTCTGGCTGATGAACACTAAAGCTTTTGAACTAAAAGTTGCCCTTTGGACTTACAGACAAGTGTTTTAAATAAGTTATTAATAGCAGTATGTACCACCAAAATATCTCACTGAATTCATGTTAACTATACCCAGAGAATCAAATTTAAAAGCCTAAGTTAGACATGGAGGCTATCGAATATGAAAATCTAACCCTGTAGACACAAGCTAGTGCTCCTTTGATGTAAATACTCTGCTTTTATACTGAGTTAATTTATGGTACTAAAAGAAAATACCCAGTTCTTGGTTTTGTGTAGCTTTTCTGGTATATTTTACAGAGACGTTCAGGCAATCCCTTTTGTTTTATTGTTGAGACAGAACACGCAAACAAGACAATCAAGTTAAACAACCTTATTTTTTGATGCAAGCATGTAAAATTTGGTAAAACATCCCAAAACACTTGGCTTTTTCCCTTATATATTTCAACATCAAACATCTCTGTATGTTAGCACTAATGAAATTAGCTAAACAGCTGAGACTAGCATAGTACTCCATCATTAGATTCTCTTTCTACCTGAGAGAGCGACAGAGACATGGGAACACATCTTCAGGAAAAAAAATTGATTCAAGGATGAGACACAGAACACAGCTGAAAGATGCTGTTAAGATCTCCATTTATAATTCTCAGCCTTTCACAGAGCCTTCAAGGGAAACCTATTATATGCAAGGTTTAATTGTCTAAGGAGAGAGTTGGGCTACTGGGCCAGTACAGACTCACTATAATAAACAGTGTTTAAAGAGGTCAGCTCACCCAGTGATGTCTTGAGAGGAAATACTGACTCTGCATTTTTAAGAAACCATTCATTTGTAGGGAAGCTGATTAAACCAGCCAGGCATTGTATGTCCTCTGCCTCTGGGAAGGATGGCAATAGATTTTTAATAAATGCGTAATATTTACTGAGCTGTATGAATATTCAGAAGCTAAGGTGTTTAAATTCTGATTATCTTTTGTAACTGCTTACCAGCCCTGGAGTTTTGGGTTTGTCAGCATTCCTCATTCACTGGGTTGGTAAAGAGAGCACTACACTAAATCGAAAGAAAATCTTTCAACTGTTATTAGTTTATAATTATTTTTTTAAACTATCAAGTATTGGTGGATGAGTAGCTGCACAGAGAATTCACTTCTATAGAAATTTATACACTGTTTGATATGTTTATTAATGATTAGTGTACAACCCAGCACAAAATTCCTTTGTCATTCACCAGTTTGCCCTAAAATATGGAGAGCAGGCTGCAATCTGCACTGGGATGGCAGCAGCAGTGCTGTAGGAAGGGAGCTTACCTGTTACGGTGTGTGGTTCTCTCAAGGGCAAATAAATGCAGTTACATCTTTCTCCTGTGTTCCTGATGGAGCTCATTTTTACCTCAACATTGTGGTCCCTCTAAGCTTCTGTTTTTTCTCTATAGTCTTAAAATTATTCTTTTGGCCTTAAGACTGCAGGTTGAAATTCATCTCCCAATGGTGTTCAGGTGGCCCAGCATGTCCAGAGAAAACAAGCAAAGCTGGGTCTTGAGCGGGGCTCCTGACAACGGACAGGTTGGATGAAAACTATTGCGCTCCTGTGAGGATGGAAAGTGTGCAGCATCCACAGCAGCCATGGACCACATGCTGGACAGGAGGGCTCTGAGCCCCTGCAGTGCCAGCTGCTCATGCTTCAGGTGTGGGGTGACCCAGGAGTGCTGCCTGCCTGGTGGGCGTGGGCAGGTAATCCTGGTGCTGCTTGGGCTTGGACAGCCAGGGACTTCTAGGCATGGCACAGCACCATTCATATAAGCACTAGGAGAGTGTAACTGATGAAAACATGACAGTGAGTCTATTTAGGCACTGCAGGATTAAGGAACAGCTGGCAAAGAATTTGGAGGTTCTGCCTTTTGAGGGTAGGCATGACAGCGAGGGGTCGAAATGATTTTGTGGTTCTAGCCCTTGGGACCTGTCTAAAGTTGCTGTTCTATTAATTATGCAGTTTTTTTACAGGTATACAGAAGATGAGAGAGTTTGGCATTTTCTAGCCTGCCCTGCCAGCATTTATTCTTTGACAAGACCAGCCTTGTGTAAACAGTCTGAACCCAATGGTATTTGCTTAACATGTTAATTGGGAAATATTTTAAAGGGAGGGAGCTTGAGGTGTCCTTTGTTTTCTGCTTGGTGGTTTCCCATGTTTCTCATGAAATGGAACAGACTCAGCTCTTTTGTCTATTCTCTGTTTTCTTCTTGTGCTAGCATATTAATAAGACATCATAAGGCACTTGGCTATTTGTAACAGTCCAACATATAGCCATCTTTGTGGTAAGGGCAGGCCTGCTGCCTCTTGCTCTAATCATGCTGTAACTGTGAAAGGCCTTGCTAAAGCAGACAGCTATATTACCTACAAATCTGTCATTTTCTTAACAGGAAGGAGTAATTGTGTACACTTATCTTTCCATTTTTTGGGAAAATGATCAGAAGAAACTCGTCATGTCACAACAAAATTGAGAACAATTACAGCTTTTTTTTTAAAATAAATAATTTCATCTTATATTTGGTGTTTAAACACTTGCAAGGGACATTTTCAGGTGGAATTGTTATTTTTGTGGATTGCTCTTGCTAAGGTAGACAGGCAGGCTGCTTGTAGAGAGCAGTGTTTCAATTGGGCGCTTGGCCTCTGCCTGTCCAGGAGGTTGTTGACAACTTCAGAGCAGGGATCCTGACTTCCCAACAAGCCATGAGCAGCTCCACTTCTGCTGGCTGGGCCATGGGGGAAGCTCCTTTCAGCACACCTTGTTTGAGCTGGTGGATAGAGCCAGCAGAGGCTGGGGCTGGAATCTCAGCTGTGCGAGTGCAGTGTCCCCGGCAGCATGAGTGGGACAGGTCCCGGGCTGTGTGTGGCTGCCAGCTGGCAGGGACAGCACCTCCCTGTGTCACTGGGACACCTGTAAGGGTAGCTCCCCCAGTGCTGAGCAGATGTTTGGTAGAAGGCTCTGTTGAGATTTCTTAAGAGCTCAGGCGATGCTTGCTTGGAGTGAGATCCATTGGGATTGTTACTTGGGTCTGCAGAAGGGGAGTTATTTTCTTTCACTTTCTCATGCTCAGCCTCCTTTGAAGGGGCTGCAAAATCTGCAGTCAAATTCTGCCTCATCCCTGGACAATTGGACCTGGTGTGTGAGACTAGCAAAGACATGTGCTCCTGCTAATCAAACAATTACAAATGAATCTTTGTTTCATCTCAAGCAGAAAAATTATATTCTATGGATATCTTTATTGCCTCTGATAAGAAAGATTATGTTTTCATGTACGGTGTGTTGCAAATGTTTTATGATAAAAACATACAAAGTTTTACAAAGCACTCAGAAATAAAACCTGGGGGGAATAAAAGTCCTCAGCAGATGTAAATTAATGTAGTTACACCAAAACCAGCTGGGAATCTACCCCTCTATATCTTTATAGCTCAACCTCTCAGAATCGTTATAGCTCACTGGACCTGCATAAGGAGCAAACAGTGAAATAAACATGTACCTTTGATTTCCAAAAGATAACTAGTAATCGTCAGAAGAAATCCTGTACAAGCTAAGAATTGAACTGAAGCTAGATAAGCATTTTAAAGCAAAAACTGAATAATTACTGATATTTATTTCTTGTTACTGAAAAAATGGTCTGCTATTACTTTACTGCAGGAACTTTTGTTTAACAGCTTGGATAAGAACTGCTTGGAACTTTTTTAAGGTTCAGAAAGAGTTTGGAATATATGTTTTTCTAAACTTCTTGTGTTATGATTTTTATAGGGGGAAGTGTAGAACTAGCTCATTAACAGTTCTGTTGCTCTTTGGAGGACATTGGAAGTGTATTTTATTCACTAGCTAGTATGTTAAGGAGTTGAGGTCTTGCTAGAAATCCATGATGCACCTTATATGAGAAGTTTTAATGAAATTATCTTACTAATTTACATCCAAAGCCCTTTGTCCCAGTAAACTTTACAATTCCAAATCCTGATCCTCCAGTGTCTAGCATTTTGAATCCTATGTTTAAATTTTATCTAAGTCTATGTAAAAATGGTGCGCAAGTTACTCATGCTAGTGTAAACAGAGGACTATATTTCACATCATCATGTATTTGACTTCTACAAATGCTAATGAATGGTTGTGAAGAAGATGTGAAGCAACAAACAATCAGAACTCTTACTTCAGATACTCACCTTTCTCCAGCATGACACAACACTAAGTTTTGAAATTTCTCATGCAGGCAAAGGAAAACCAACTTCATAACTCAGCAACAGAAACTACATGAAGGCCCTTTCAAAAGTCAAAGGGCTTTACCTCAGCATGTACTTAAATGTTGTGTTTAAAGCTAAATACATTCTTGAAGGCATCATATTCAGAAAATAATGAGACACAATTATTAAAATGGAAACTTCTCTTTCTATTTTAAATAATTTTGTCTCATCATTTCAATGACGCACTTGAAAAGCAGTGAACTTTTGAGAGGTGTCTCCTGGAAAGGTAGATGGAAACTCCCAAAATTTTTTTTCTCACATGTTTAAATAGTAATTGCCTTTCCATTTAGTATCCAAATGTTTCATTCTGCTACACACTAAATACACAAAATATATGCATGTTCTTCTTGGATGGTCTTCTTTTTTATTTTATCGTCATACTAGTTTGGCATTCCACAGACATGCTTTCTTAACTAAACTCAGCATTGATCTCCTTCAGTTCTTCCCTTATTTGCTGATTCAAAAGCAAAGGTCATAATAAACTGACTCTCACATATCACTTTCTGGGAAAGGTAGTTTGAGCAAAGCATGAGTTTATCTTCAGAGCCAAAAGATCCTCCCCACGGAGCACTCAATTGTGGTATCCCATGTGCTTTGACATGTAAATGGAACACCACAGGCATTAAATAATTGGGTCAGATATCTTCAAGATCTTTATTCTACTGTCAAATACAATTTAGATCAGATAATTTCCAAAGTTAAAAGAACTTGCTCCTGCTCCCATTAAAGTCAAGAAAAAAATTCCCCATTGGTAGCAGCCTGGGCAGACCGAAACCTGAAGACATTATTTCATATTCCATTATTTGGTCTTCTCCCACACTTTTTTGACTGAGTGAAATTTTATTTCCATAATATTTTTAAATTCCCTAATCAATTTTTGAATTTGCTTCTATCTGATTTCTTTAATCTCCTACTTTCCCTTGGTGGCACATTTTGTTGCAGATCCTACATACTCCTAACACGAGCAATTGATCCTCTTAGTCCTGTGGCATATTGTTGGAAATTAGCAAGGCCTTTGGAGAAATCAAAGGCAAGATCACAGTGTCCTACATGTTCATAAAGATCACTGCCCTGCAAACACATGATAATGACTTCGTGCATAGAGCAATTTCACTGAGTTCAGAGCTTTGATGCTACAATTTACTTCATGTACTTGGACCCACTTTGAATACATTGGGTTTCCTTACAAGTCCATGAATAATAAGGATTGGGGCATAAGATGACTTCTTAAAGAGTAATAAATCAGTGGCATTAAGTATGAGAAGTTTGTTCTTTGTAAAGCTCCTTTGAAGTGTAAATGTTAGGGCATTATTTTGTTACTAGCCTGTTTTGTTCTCTCAGGCTCAGCTGGTGAGATAACACTGACTTTTAGTAGAATGACTAAAAGTGGAGAAAAGCTCAGCAGCTATTTCAACAAGCTGAAAGTGATTTTCATATCATTATGAATACTGATGATCATGTTGTTGGATTTTTCCTTTTTTTTTTTTTTAACAAACATGCCAAAACTAGAAAATTCAAAGAACTTCTGAATATATTGACCTAAGCAATTAAAAGGTGTATTGTAGCAGTGTGGCTATAACATTGCTTTTCAAGAAGTCTGAGGAAATATTCTCAGATATATCTCAGAATAATTGGCAGTCACTTTCTATTTGCCATTCATATAAGGGATTCACAGAAAGACCTCTTTGGGAAAAAAAAAATCAGATTCCAAAGAAGACCCTTGCTTGGGTAAAATTTAACACCATCTATAGCCAGGGTTATGCCATTTTCTCACTACTATTTTATTAATACTTCTTTGCTATAACTTTGATTAGTAGAGTAAGTTTCAGTGGGCCGAATTAAGTCTGTGATAATATAATGAAATTTTATATAATTTCAAGAATTCAATTAGAAAAACTACACAAATAATTTCTTCTTCAAAATATTATGATAGACTACTTTTTTTTTTTTATTACTTTCATCTATAATTTGATTTCTTCAGAAGAATTACTTGGATAGAAAAATAGTAGGGTGAAAATTGTGCCAAAATTATATCAGATGAAGCTCTCGTTGTGATGAACTCAGTTGAAGAATCAGCTCTAAATTTTGCACTAATACTTGTCCATGAAATGTGCCCCAGCATTATTTCCCTTTGAAATTCAAGCACGTTTTAGCTTCTAATTTTTACAGCATTCACAGCACTGCTGAATACTTGTGCAGATTTTATATTCTGTTGAGGAAAAGTGTCAATTTTGTGTAAACTAAATTATGCATGTTAAGTTTTGGAACCATTTATTTTTTCTTTGAATGATACAATGCTCACATTAAATATAGATTGACCCTGGGAGGAAGTAGTATGAGCCAGTGACTTTTCTGTGTTGTGGGAACTAGAAGACCTGGGTCTGTTTCCAATTCTGCCACTTAATCGTTATATCACCTTGAGCAAAGACCCTCTAACAAAGTCAAATTTAAGTGCTTCAAGTTATACATCCAGCTTTATGTTGAAGAACCTAAATATGCATATATTTATGGCTGAGGGAGTTACATCATGCGGAAAGACAGATTATTTATTTTTATTTCTTAATAGGAATTTTGGTAGACTGTGCCAGGCTTATCAGATTTTTAAAACTTTAACTGAAATGTTTTATGCCATCTGCAATGGGAATAACTTAGGTTCTTACCAAATGGGAAGGGGTTGTTGTAAAACAGGGGACAATGAAAGGTGTTCATGATGTGTTTTCAAATCTTTAGAGAACAGCTATGACATATAGGAAAAATTCACTTTTATGATTACTACATATGAGCACTGCAATGGTGCACTCTTTGTGAAGTATTTCTTACCATAGTGGGATGAAGCAGTTCCCAGTAAACTAGAAATCGTGAAGTTATCGGGAGAGAAGATCCTGCATGAGACTTTGCTTTGGAAGATGGCTCAGAAATAAGAGACTATATGGCTGGAGCAATTGTGCGTAGGGGCTGGAGGAAAGCAAGTATCAGGAGTAGTACTGGGACAGAAGAAAGCCTCAGTAAAAGATCTGCATGTATTTAATGCCTGTAAAAGCATATAACCCCCATGTTAAAAACCCCCACAAGCACGACAAGTTCTCTTTTTTCTCATTTCTGTTACAACAAAGTAATGGGCACAATCCCTCTGTTAAGCCACATCTTGCAAGAGAGAAATTTCTGGACTAAATGGAAAAATCCAACTCCCTCACTTCAGCGGAAAAGGGAATCTGTGGAAGTATCTCCCAACAGCCGGGGCAACCTGGTGTTCTCCTGCCTCTAACTTAAACTACACTGTGTATCACAGAGAGGATACAGCCCTGAAGCATCTCGATATAGAGAAACATGCAGTTACAGATTACAGGCAACTCTTGGAATATGGTTCTAATTTGAAAAATCCCTTTCATTTGACTAGGCTGCACTAGGATAACAAAGCCATGTGGCTATGCTACTATATCAGGATGAGAACAGATTGAACCTGTTAAGCATATGATCGGTCCTTCTGTGAACAGAAAGTGTTGTTCTCCCAACCCCCAGTTTGATTTCTACACTCGCTATGTCCTGTTCTGCCCTAAACACATGTCAGCCCATGCTTGAGTGCTCATTTCAACACCGGTATTGTGTGAGCAGCTGTGCTCACATCTGTTGACAATGAAGGGATTTGAGTTGTTGAGGTGCCATACTCCTTTGCTTTCGGTCTGTCTGTAATGAGGATCACAGCCAAGATGAATTCTCTTCTAGATGACTTTGTTTGGGAACTAAACACTGCAGCACTTATGTTACTGCTGTGCTATGCCATTTGTCTGTGCCTCTGTGATTGCTTGCTTCCACTCCCATGAGGACATAGCCCTGAATTTACAATCTTGCACTGAATACATTGCACTCTTCTATCATAAATCTCAAAAATCCAGATACCGACAAGAGCAGAACTCTATTTTCCACGATACCTGATTAGCTGGTGTGTACCCAGCTTTTCTCTTCCTCTTTGTTTACTTCATGCTGCCTGGTCTATGTGCATTTGTTTCCTTCCTCTGTTGTCAGTGCCCTGAAGGCCAGACAAGTAGTCCAGATCTGGATACGAATCCAGAAGGGCTTCTGTTTGCAATCAGCAAAAGAGAAATTCATTGTTTCAGGGCCAGGAGTATTTAAATCATTGATGTTATGGATTTCAAACTTTACATAGTATCTGTTCAGCTCCTGTCTTATTCTTCTGCAGCCAAGGGGCCTTAATTCTAGTTGTGGGAAGCTGTCCCTCCATCTGAATCAAACTCTACATTCATGAGTCATGTCAAATGCAGGCAAAACAGTAAAGGAATTTGAAACTTAGCCATCTTGAAACAAAACCATTGCTTCAGTGTATCTAAACTTATGTCTTCCAGAATATAAGATTGGATTTACACAGCATCTTCTTCAATTAAACTGAATTTCCAATCTTTTAAATCATATTCATCTTCAGAACGGATATCAAGGACATGATGCAAGGATGAAATGTGTTGACAATTCAAAATTTCACTTTTTGCATGACAACACTTTTAATCCAACTCTATAAAACTTCACAATGGTCATCTGTTTGAATGTACAGCTCACTATCAAGTATAGCAAATTCAATTTCTTAAAAGACATTCAAATGCCATCCAATGCAAAATGCAAATTGTCAGAGCTAACTTTATTTTGTGGATTTAGAATGAACCTTGTATTCGTTCCCCTCTCTGCCATCTCCTCCGCTAAAAACACAAATATACACCTGTTTCTTACCCTGGATATCATTCAAGAATATCAGAGTAGGAATAATAACTCATATTCGCCTTGTAACAGAGATAAACTGAATAATTTACAGATTGCTTATTGTGCTACTTTATTCATAAATGGGTGTGGTGTGGCTTACAAAAGGAGGTGCTCAGCCAATGCTAAGTGAAGTTGAATCACAGATATGATTTCAAAAGTGATGGGATTGTGGTCATTTGTGTCTCCTGATGCAATTTATTTCCTGGTTGGGACACACCATGCTGTAAGTGTTAGGAAGCTGAGCTGGATAGTATGTTTGTCAAGAAGCAAGACCTGTTTTCCTAAGCAGTTTGGTCACTTGCACTTGCATCAACTTGTGGGTATTAGATAAATAATTATTTTTACACATATTTATCTCTCCCTCGTAAGATGCTTACCTCTTATATCTGTGCACAGTGTCTGAATCTAAGCCACAAACTGATAACAACTTTAAGTTCACAGTACTTTAAATGTGGTTCTCTAGTGTGCTTGACTTCTTTCTTCCAGCAATGGGTTCCTCATGTATGACTGTGTTCTCATAGACAGTAAAACTAATTAATGAAATATTGTCTGGTAGGCACATTGTTTTATCATTGTTTTACCATTTTAAAGCAACATGCTACACCATTTCTAGGTGGTGGCACCTGGAGCCATCTCCATGGTCTGTGTCAGCACACCACGTTGTGTTACGGGGTGTGACTTTTCTCAGGTGGTATCATAACACAAAGGAACAAGTGACGATAAAATGATAGAACTGAAAAGTTCCGACTGCTAGTGATCAGAGCTGAAATTAACTCCAAAGCTCACTGACTAAGAAAAGCCTGGACTTACAATGTATAAGTAAACAGGAGGGAATCAAGCTCTTAATTCAGAATGCATGAACAATGAAAATTTGATTAAATGAAAGCTCTTGCTACTAGGTTTCGGCTTTAAAATAATTACTGCAGAGGGTTAGGGCACACAGGGTAGCTCATAATTAGTATATTAGAAAAATAATGCAAATAAATAAACAACTTTTTCAAAGGCAAAAATCCCAGTGTTACATAACTGAGACTAAGGAATGACTGCTGGCTGGAAAGGTCTTTGAAAAATTCCATATTCATTATCCTTGAGGCAAAGAGAATTAAAATAAAACAGAAAGTAGAGCCTCAAGAAGACTTCAGTGCAGACAGCACAGACTCAATTTCCATCTAAAGTAATGGTGTGAGCAATCTCAGACCATTACTCCCAGCTCCAGCAAGTTCATTGTGCCCATATTACTGCCTAAAAGCTGCACATACAAAAGGAGAAACCAAAGTTTCTCTCCGTGCTTCATCTCATTTAGATAATGGAGTTCAGTATGGTGGGAATTTTTGTGTCATGGATGAGCACTCTAAGTGATAGAGAAATGAAAGTTGTCAGCAGCCAAAGGCATATGTTGGACTGACGCAGCATTACCGGAGACAGAAAGTAACATCCTACTTCTAGGACATATAGGTCCTGTAGGTGTAGGCTGACAGGAAAAAAAACATTATTTCATTTGTGCATTTGCTGCTATAAGTCATCTACAGAGGCTAGAGGAACACCTATTTAAGGAAGATTTAAAGGGAAGAGAAAACCTAGGCTATCAACACACTGTCTCATGTAAGTTTTAGCTGGTTCTTCTCTGCTTAAACCAAATCATGGCCTATGTAAACAGAGTGAGGTATATAAACATCCTATATGTAGTACATTCAGTTGAATAAACAGTTTGCATACTAATGTAAACGGTTGAGGTGTTTTAATGTGCTGGTGCTATAGCAGGTTCTTAGATACAGATTTTAGAACTTAAAAGGAAATGTGCATATTCAGGTTTTTCAATCAAAAATAAATATGGTCAGGGACTGTGACTATTTTCTCCATTGATCTTGCAAATTCTTTTCTCAGTGCCATCAGTCAGTTCCATAAAGTCATGCTTGATTGGTAACAGCTTTTACCTTTATTTCATCAAGAGGAGTCTGTAAATAGTGATAATGTGGGGTTTCTCCCCAGATTTCCCCCCTCTCCCCTTCAATTCATGAATTAAAGCATGAATACTTAAGGTTTATGACGGAGGCAGTGTCACTGCCTGCTTTCTAGGAAAATTAAACAAAATAAAGAAAAATATCTCATGAGAAATTTGCAATTTGCCTAAAAAGGAAGAAGAAATTTGGTAGAAAATTGAATCTGGTAATTGATTCTGTGGTGTTGCATATCAGCTGAGGCTGTGTTGATGGAATTTCATCACTAGCTGCCTTTAAACTCTGATGTTTAAACCTTGCTCTATGTCTGGCTAAATTAAATGCATTCTCTCCTTTATGCGCAATAAGAAGGGACTCCTAGAAGAGGCCTTCCCAAGTCTGTCATCAGCTAAATTAGAAAATTAAAACTGATTCCTAGGAGTCAAGTTACAAAAGTTATGGGTTCTTTTAAGAAATTCAGCATTTGAAATACAGCTGAGCCCATAAGCACAGCCAACAGGATTTTTAAAAAAAGCTGGGAGCAGGGGTAAGCCACGATGCTGCAGTATTTATTTCTCTCCTAATTACAGGTGTTGATGTCTGTGCCATCTGGCCTGTCTCATGACGAAATCTCACCAGCCGAAGAGTGCAGAAATAAATAGACAATTAGTTAAAATGCATTGACTGTGTGCTGTGCTGACTAAGCAATTGTTGTCAACTAAAGCTGAGTTTCCCCAGCACAGATGCTAGTGCAGTTTCTCCAATTCCTCTGTTAACATGTAGGACTAGAGTTTCCATACTGTCGAAGAGGGAACCAAATGGGGCATTCAAGAGGGCATCATCAAGAAAAGTTCAAGCCCAGATTAACAGAAAGATTGACACTCTTTCAAGTGCTCAGATAAGCTTTACAACTGGTTTTGGCAATTAATGTAGAGTTCATTTATCTTGAACTCAGATATCCCTACACTGCAGTCCATCTGCAGTTTTATCACTGCTTTGTAGGTCATATTGGGGTAGAAAACTAGTGTGGTAAACATTCTGTTCTAGATTCACACTGCCAAGTTCTAGGGTCCAAACTGTGATGCCTCTGTTAATAATTTAGATTCCTTCTCTCTCCCCAGAGCAGATGAAGATGGCCAGGTGCCTTGAGAGGGGGATTCAGCTCAAATACAAGATAAATTGCCTCTAGAAGTAAGTGCCTGTGAACACTGACCTTACTTTGGGCATCCAAATCCCCGTTGGATGCCCAAAGCTTTTAGGGTGGACCCAGCTGATGCTGTCTGCATCCACAGGTAGCTCACTGAGATATGGGAAGGAAAACAGAGGTATGGCTCATGAATCATAAAATCACTGAGGTTGGAAAAGAACCAGAGATTGAGTCCAACCATTAACCCAGAACCACTGTGATTACTACTAAGCCATAGCCCCAATAGCCACATCCACATGCCTTTTGAACGCTTCCGGGGTGGTGATTCTACCACCTCCCTGTGCAGCCTGTTCCAATGTCTGACACCCCCCCTTTCAGTAAAGAAATCTTCCCTAATATCTAATCCAAACGGCCCTGAAACAACAACAGAGTCCATTTCTTCCGATCCTCCACGTAGAATTGGAGGGCATCAGTTCGTGAAGTATGTGCTGACAAAAGCCCTACTCTGTATCCCCATTGCACCAATGAGCAAAGCTGGCTCATCTGGAAGCCAGGATAACCTGAATATTTTAGATGTGATTCTTTTCCCCTCCAAACTGTACACTGAAACTATAGAAAAGCAGGGATTTTTTTAGAAATCTGTTCTGACTGCTAAGTAAAATGATAATGCTAGCAACTCAGGGGTGCCTGGAGTGGGACTGACAGCACTCAGGTCACTCATATGAGATCCAGTTTCTGGTTTCATCAGGACTTTGTTGGTTCATGTTTTCCCTTGCTGTGATAAAGGACATCATCTGTTTTCAGATATGTTCATGAAACTTCCATTGACATCATTGGGAGTTGTACATGAATAGCTGACACCAGGATTTGGGCCTTAAAAGTTTATGGTGCCCTGAGGAGTTGTTTTCACGTATTTTGCTTGGTTTCATCTGTGAATATCCTGGGATACAGCTACTCAACCAAACAACAAACATACTTCAGGAACTCAAACTGTTCATGAAACTCTATCTAGTACAAATAAAGGTGTCCTCAGGGCATGAAGCAAATATATGGAATGTATGCAATATTCATGCATTTGCTTTACATTACTAATGTTTTTCTCACGTATTCAGTGAATTACTCCATCATGGAATTTATTCATGAAAATATTACAGCAGAAATAAAGCATGGAATGAGGGGAGAGGAAAATATCAGGAAATATATATATCGATAAACTGTATAACAAGCATTTCTAAAAATCATCTCAAGCGTTCAGAAAAACTTCTACATATCTCCTTATATGTTGATGGAAGAAAGATTGATTAAACCTATAATATGCCAGAGAATATAATGAACATGATACCATTTTCGGTTTAAGTGGAGCAATCTGTGTTATTGTAAATGATTGCAAAAAATGTATTAGATAGCTATTTAGTCCCGATAATAGATTAGAAGCTGTATTGTATAACCAAAGCACTATCACTCCAATGTAGAGCTGTATTGCAGTGGCAGTCACAGATGAGAAATGTGACACTGCAAGCCCCTTTCTGAGGTCACTGCTCCCTCAGCTGCTGCAGGGCTGGGAGCCACCAAGCAGTTTTCTCCTTTTCTTCTCTGGGATCATTAAGAATGTTAAGTCCCACTCAGTCTTGCACTTACCTAAGAAGAAAGACTGTCATTACATCTCCACTTGGTGCAAGGAAACAAGGAAAGGGAAACATCAAAAGTTGACATTCTTGAATAGATTCATAACTCTTACTACCCAAATCTATCTCCAAAGGAATTAAATACAGTTTCTGCATAAAGTTCTGGTCCTGGAAGTTAGAAACGTGAGTGGATCCCAAACCTTATTATTTCTTGGAGGGTTTTGTAGGAGAATAAAAATTTTCTATTGTCAGCTATCACAAGATTCAAAAGCAAAATGCATATTTCAGATGCTTTCTGAGCCTGCCATAAGCCACATCATGGTGTACACTATCATGACATAGAAAAGATTTTAGATTAGAGACTAATATGTTTGTAGATATTAGAATAGGAATAAAACTATTGAGAAACTATGGCTGGACTATAAAACCAGTGGGTAGAAGAGATTCATACTACAAGAAAAACACATACTTTTAACTGACTGAACTAATGAGGGAGGACATATGCATGTCTGAATTCTTACAGTCAGAGACTTTGATCCATGTTAGTGCCTTCCAGTTGATTCCTTTCTGGAACATATACTTTAATTAAATACAATATACTGGCTAAATGCAGGTGTGACAGAGTGGAAATCTAACATTTTGAGATGCATTAAAGCTTTTAACTGATTAAATAGCCAAAAGATTTTGTGGGACTTTTGTTTTTGTGTTGTTGGTTTTGTTTTCTTGTCTGTTTGTTTGAGGTTTTTTCTAAGGAAAATAAGGTTGATCCTTGTAAAAAGCTATTGGGTAGAGTGTTTCGAGGGGATTTTCTTTTTTTTTGGTGTGCAAATGTAGGTCATGAAGTATCATATCCTGAAGTGTAGACAAACTATCTGTAATGTCATGATTTCGACTGTATAGACAAGGTTATTAAAATCAGCAGAAATTATGATATTAGTAACTTTGCTTTTTCTGTTCATGCTGTATTGTTTGGAATAGCTATATCTGCTGAAAAAATATTTCCTATACATGAGTTTTTTCCTAGTAACATTGATCGTAGCCTGAAGACAAATGTAGGGCAAAAGAATGGGCAACAAAAATGGAGAGTTGTTAAACTCTCATCATCAGGTTCTTCCTGATGATGAATTGATAGCTGAAGCTAAAACAACCACTGTGAACATCGATGTTGCCTTCTCAATAATGCAGGCCCTTGCTTTAAAAATTTGTGAAGCAAAGTAATTTCTCTTAGAGCTAGAGTATCTTTTTGAACAGTCCTGGGGTTTTTTCTTGAAGGATCTGATGTGACAAAAGAAATCGACCACAACTGCAGGCAGGTTCTCTCCAAACTTAATTACTCACACCATTAAGAAATAAAATAAAGAAGCTTTTATTTATTTATTTATTTATTTATTTATTAAAATTTATCTGCCTTCAGATTGTATTTCACTATGGCTTTATCTCGGCCACAGAAGCTCCTGCTATCATTGTGGTAATGGTCAAAAGATTTGTTTGTCATTCAGGTTAAATCCCTCATAAAAGCTATCTCCAGTGTCCCCCTGTGGAGTAATGTTATTGTAGGAACCAAGATGAAGGAACTGGAACCTCACTGGAGCCACTGACCACAAAGATCTGCAGTGCCCAGGGGTGGCACAAGAGGAGGCAGAGGAGGGAAAAGAGCATGATAAGCTCAGAGCCACAGGTGAAACTGAAGAAGGTGGGGATATCCCAGGAAAGTGACAAAGCTGCATGAAAAGGAAATAGAAAAGCAAGAGAGGCTAGTGTTCAAATAATGGTACGTTATGATTCATACACCTATATCTGGAAAAGTTACTCTGAAATGGATGATGCCAGCTTTGCAAAGAAATCAGAAATGGAATGCAATACACTGACAAGTATGTAAGTAAAATACTATATACAATCAATAGCTTTCCTCGACCCTGTATTGCTGAAAGACCTGTTGCCATTATAGCACTCAGATATATATATACACCTCTGTCCGGATCTGCTTTTGAAAATACTTCATTCTCAGTTCCCATATTCCTGACACGCTCACACCCTGGAGGAATCAGTAGATTGCACAGGGTGTAAAAGTCATCCCAGACTCCTGCCTTCAACCTCTTTAATATTTGATGAAGAGTGTGGATACACCCTGATGCTTATCACAGTATCACTCAGTGTGGTTTAAGACCTGGTTGATTCTGTTATGTTAAGAGGGAAGGAATAAAAGAGATTGTAACCATTAAGTGTTTGAATATAATGTATATGTTCATGTTAGAGGCAGACAAAGTTATTATACAGCTTATATCTTTCAGTAAATAAGGTTATTAACATTTCTTTGTTTTTCATACACAGGTCAATTAAAGTATACTCCTCCTACAGAGAATGATATAATACAATTTCAGTGTTAATTCATTCTCATCCTCCCTCATCATAAACCTTTCTTGCACAACCAAATTCACTCCAGGCTGTTCAGCCCTGCATGCATAGCTTGAATTTCATTACAATTTTCAGTACAGAGCTCATCCGAGCTGTGAAAGAAGATATTTAATAAGTTCCATACATTCATGGTTCCAAGAGCTCCATCGTAGCCATTCTGAAAGAGCATTTGTTTAATTTTCATATGAAATACTCATCAAACTCAAAGGAAGAGAAGAGCAAACTGGGTCTCAGTTGTGGCTGGCTAATAAGATAAAGAAATATTTTATTTTATGAAGGCTTTTGCACACATGAGCAGAACTTTCCATTCTTGACAGTGCCAGGTGGAAAGCTAAACTTTGCATGTTGCACTATTATTCTCACTTCCCTTAACTATGATGTACAACCTGAACAGATGTAAGAAGCCTAAATCAACCCAAAATGAATCAATGGTTTCAGTGAGAGTGGTGGCTGTTTAACATTTCCCCAGAGATGATCAGCAGCACTTAAAACTGACTGCTATGTTACTACACATCTCACAGTGTAATAGAGGAAACTTGCCCTTTATGATTTAATACTGGTAAGACTCAATGAGCTTACTCATTTGTGTGCTTTACACTGAGAAAAAAAAATTAAAATATTTAATATTTTAATGGATAACAGCTGGTTTTATATTAAGTAGATGGCTATATATACAACACAATACAATTTTTATCATCTTAATGCAACAAAGATTAAAAGAAGTAGTGATGTAACAAATAATTATAAAAAGTATTTCTAGTGAGTGTTAATTCCCAGAGCCCTGGGCCTGAAATGCAATGCTTGGTGCAATATTAAAGGGTAAACTAGAGGGCAGACTGCTCTGTTTTTCACCATTACTTTACTTTTCATGCCCAGAGCCCATTCTGTTGTACTGTCTGGAAAAATGAAAGGGAAACAAGCACAGGAGCTGCCCAGTCTCCAGAGCCACCATAACTTCAAAAAAGAGCTGTACTGAGCTGGAGGCACAACCCTCTGGAGATATTTACTTTATCACTTCATAAACATGCACTTTGATTACAATATCTATTCACTGCCTCAATCAGTACAATGATAGATTTATTGTTCCAGGGCTAAATATACTTTTGGCTTGAGGAAATAAAAGTGATTATGTTTCATTCAGAAGAGCATTTGGACCACTTTCCTAGGCCATGTTACATTTTGGTCATAGAAAAGACAGAATCAAAATAGCTAGAAATAAACAGCAAAACAGCACATTGGATTTTTAGTTGTGTCCACTCATCACATCTTTCTCTTTCTGTACTACTACCACCAAAAATGCTTCTGTACTAGCCGTGTCAGCAGTTTGGATTTATGCTGTCTTTGAGGTCTCATTTGGACTTTGCCTACTGTCAGCAGCCCTTGCTATCCCAGGGTTACTGCCTGCCCTTCTCCTGCAGAAGGTCTCTAGGTTCAGTGCTGGTGTCTCCACGTGGTGGGAGTAAAAGTGGTGGCCCTTTGTCAGAGAAGTTCACAGCCTATCTCTTGGTAATATTTCAATTATCTTTAGGGAGATTTTTGTTGGGAGACCGTCCCAAACAGCCTTAGGCAGCTCAAGGATAGGAGTTTTAGACCTCCAAAGTTTGACAAGTATCAGAACTTCAGTGACCTCTGCAGCTGATGTCCAGGGATGGAAAACAGGATTTTCTGTGTTCATCTCTTTCTATTATAACAGCCAGAGGAATGTAGATTACCCAAGGCAAGTCAGGTGTCTGGGTCATTGAGTCACCCAGTGACTCAGGGCATCCAGGTCCTGCAGGTCTTGCAGGCACTTGAAATACCTGGTTTGCCCGAGTTAGCAGCATCCTTTCTCTCTTTGAGGATCCCTGGTCACCCCAGCTGTCCGAGGACAGCACCACCTGCAGCAGCCCTGCCATGGCAGTCACCTCAATTATCCACCTCAGCCTGCTGTGGTTTGCAGGAAAGTGCAGCATAAATACCATGGCACTGTGTGAACCTGCTTTGAAAAGGTTGTGTACAAAGACACTCTTCAGAGCCCACATGTTTTGAATTATCTCTGTATTTCTAAAAATATGATCCTTCAATATATATATATAACTGGAGCAGTTATTCACAATTTTTTTAACTAAACCTAAAAATTATCAAAATTGCTTTCCTAATAAAAAATTAAATCCAATAAATTCAATTGACCCTTTAATTACCAGGTCAGCAAGTACTTGGCATTAGAACACAGTTTTATTCCAAATAGCTATGCCTATCAAAGCTTTCCTCTTGGATTTAATGTAGGAAGCAGCGTGTGACTGACCATACTTGTAGGCAGTATTGCTATTGCTTTGTAAAATGTTAATTTCTTTAAAAGAAACCGATTCTCAGACAGCATGATAATTGGTAAAAAAGTTGGAAATACAGATTTTGTTTACAGACAATCTAGAAGAGCAGTGTAATCAATAAATAGCACTGACAATAATTTTAATAGGAATAATAATAACCTCTACGGCAACTAGTTCTAGAGTCAATATGTTCAAAAAAGCAAAAACATCTTTAGGTGTCTCAGTTCATTATTGCTTTTTATGAATAATAAATGTTCTGTTCCTGAGCTGCTCTTTCATACACCTTTTGTTTTTCCTGCTGTTCTGTACACTTCTCTCTAAGCTAGCATAGTGAAATACAATTTATTGGATAACATTTGAAGTATCTTTAACACGTGTGTAACATGTCTCTTGAATTTAAAAATAACATACAGACTGCACTATAATACCTACAACCTTTCAATTCTCTGCACAGGCATCCAGTATGGTACTGTGAAATACTCCATAGCTTGAAAACAGTGCTGCTTCACAAAATTAAATGTAATATTTGCAGGTAGAAAAGAGTAATTACCTGTAGACTGTGAATTCTTTGACATCTCATAGCATTAACAAGAGAACTGCTACTATGGTATACTATACCTATTGTTGACAAGCCATTTTACATCCAAGTCATGGGAAATAAGAAAAAAAAGAACTTCAGCCAACTAAAATAATTTTGATAATCACATTCCAAATAGAAGTTCCAACGCTGTGCTATTGAAGTAAATGAGATTTTAGCCACCAAATCTGAAGGAGACTATGACTGGGCCTTGTATTTTTCAGTGAGTCAGAGTACTGACATATGTCCCATATACTGTTATTGACAATTCCTTACACCTCCTAATGTTGCTCCTGTGTTGATTTGTTTTCTGGCTTTGGTGGCTACAACTGCTTTTAAAACCATGGCAACTCTCTTGGCAGTCTTCACACTTTTCATCATTCTCCTTTTTAACTCCAATATTATTTCACAAAGAAGACAAACGGTGGAGAGAAAGACGAAAGGAGCACTGGTTCCACTGTTTCTGTGCGTTCAAAAGTCCCTCATGTTAACTCTCTTCTAGAATACTGTTTCATTCTTTCAGCCTAACAGTCAAAAGGAAAACTGTCAAAACCACAAAATAACATCCTGTCCTTTCTTTAGACCTCGGTAAACAGTTTGAGAAAATACCAAATTATGCATCTTAGTTTGTTTATTGCTTGGATCACAAGCTATCAAAATAGTCCATGTTTCAAAAATTTATTGAGCTGTGGAGAGTGTGAAACTGCTACCAGTCCCATTCTGAATTTTTCTTATAAAACCAGATAATATCAACAACAACAAATGATTAAGCAAAACTGAGAATTTCACCCAGGGCGAAATTTCTCCACAAGTTCCCAAAAGAACAAAGATTTTTGTCATGGGCAGCAACTCAGTCATTTTACCAGACAATGCAATTATTCTGTGGCAAAATCTGATGGGGCATTGCTCTGGAATGGAGAAAAGCTGGTTTTCTTTGGTGCTTAAAAAAATAAATATGTAAATTAACTAACCATAGGATTTTTTTGCTCTATGTGTGGCATTATCAGGCTGTGTAGCAATAAGTGCTTTGACACAAATCCCTTTTATCAGAAATACAATAGTAGATCATCATTAATTCCTACCATGATAGCAAAAATATGACCAGATTTGGCTGGTCTCTGAATATTGAATAAATTAAGTAATGCAAATGATGCTATTAATGAAATAGCACCATGGTAAAATTAGATATAAATAGATCACTTCATGATGCTATTTAGTTGTCATAAAAAAAAAAAAAGTCTTATTTGCACAGCACATAAAAAATTCTTTCACCAAATTTTTACAGATCGAATTATTGTGGAAACAAAGAAGAATTGGAAGGCCCTGAGAAAATCAGGAAAGCTTAAGATATTTTTCTCTCTGCTGAAATAAGGAGTTTGTGTCACAGCAGGGAAAGAATCTCCAGAGCCTTTATTTAGTGACCTTAAGGCTAGACGGTTCTAGTTTATATAAATGTTGACATAAATTGACAGTTTTCCACAAAATCACAGAAGTGCATGGCAGCGTGCTTTACTCCACAAATGCATAAACATTAGGAATGGTGGGTACACAGAAGAATAATGGCTGCAACTGTTTCCAGCCTTTCCTGCAACAGAGAAACCCTGAGATGCCTCTGACAGTTCATGTGTTTTGTGGAGTTCTGCACATCACAGCGCTGCAGCAGATGAAGCTCAGCACAGAACCCACTCAGAGAGAGTCCTTAAATTTCTTTCATTATGGATCAAGTTAAAGACTTTGTTACTTTTAAGAAGAAGGAAGTTAGCTTCTTCCAAGGCACTCTATTGAAAAGAGAAAGGAACATAAGAAAGTGTGCACTCTTACATGACATTGTCAGAGGAATCTTTTCATACAGAGATCTTAACATTATTCAGCTACTATTTATATTAGAGGAACTCCACTGAGGTCAATAGACTAGCCCACATACAACACCAATAAAATTCTTGTGTTAATAATTGAGCAATTCTCTGAACCTGATGAGGCTCCTTAGCAGAGAACTGAGGGAAGTGAAGGTCTTGTTGTGTCCTCTAGTCCTTCCTACACCTGGATTATATTCGGTGAAATCAGGGTTTGTGGCTTTGGGTTGAATATTGAAGTCATAAGCATTTCCTATTTACTTGCTTATAATATAAGCAATCATACCGTACACTTCTTTATGTCCTTCACAAAACATTATTTATGCATACATATTAAAATTATTTATTCATGCAAAAACATAGTATTTTTTATGTATATGCATATACATATATTACCAACACACACAGAAGCTCAGCACAGCTCCCATTAAGTCCATTGGAAATGGCATCAGACCTCATGAAAAGAATAGCTACCTACGTTTTCTTTGCAGTGACTGCATGTACACTATGATCTTCAGCTTTCAGAGACTTTAATGATGATCAACACATAAATTAATGTCTTTGAAAAGCCACTCTACCTGTTTGATAAAACACACTGTACAAACAAGTCTGGTTAATTGTTGCTGTGAATTCAACTTTATGCTTGCTCTAGTAAAAATCTGTCTTGTTTAAGCACAACAGTTGTGGATTTAATTAAATATGTTGCTTAGTGATGCATCTGTTTAAAACATTAATGAATGGCAGCTCCTCTGAGACCTGCATATGTAAAGGTTTTTCACTTCATAACCCAACCTTAAAATGTGCTTTAGAAGTTATAAACCATTAGTTCATCCTTTGTTTTGGGCAGATTTTTCATAATTAAAAGGTACTTCTTCTCTAAGTCTGTGCTAATTGATTTTAAAAAATCTCTTTTTGGAAAAAGTAAAATTAAAAAAAAAAGCAGGGATTCAAGTTTTAATCTGACTAATCAAAAGTAATGCTCCAAAAAGTCAGAGGAGTGTATTCCTTTTTTACTGCATTTGCTGAAGTGCAAATGAATTTTCCTCTCTTATTGTGCTTATACATTCCCAAGTATATACCCTGTAGGGGACACCTCACTTCCCAGACCACATCCTAACAGGGTTAAACTGGGAGTGCACCAATATACAGTGAGGAAGAGGTGAATTGCACTCCCAGCACCACCATACCATGGCACAAATGCAGCAATATTATAAATGAACTTCAGGAGGTTTGCATCAAGACGTGAGGTCAGATCCAGCCCAGAGCAGTGCCCAAATCTGCATTGTTACTATGCTCTTGATCAGTAAAGGGAATTTGGGGAGGGGAAAAAATGTAACCATATGCAAGCACTACATGTGAGATCATCTAAAGATGACTTGGCTGCAGACTAACCCAAAGAGATTCTTAATACAGGTGTCACTAACCTGATTTTATTTAGGAAGACACTAAAAAATAAATGGACACAAACCATATTCTGACACAAGGAGTGTCCCAGCCCTAATTAGAAGTAAGAAACACTGGCATTCCAGGTCTTTGAAGTTCATTCAGGGAATAAGTGAAGTTATAGTTATCCAGAGCTGCTCATGTGGCCCTAGTTATGATCCAAATGGGTCCCTAAAAATATAATAGGGAGAAATATCTGGGTAAAAAAGGGAAAATTCTTCAGCCACCCAGGCTAAATTTAGTAGCATATTTTGGTAAAAACATTCATGCTTAGCTTCGACCAACACAGGACCCTTTCTACATTCAAGTCCTTCCAAACACTGGATTTCCTAGAATGTCTAGCCTTCCAAAGTGTTTACTTGTTAAGCTCTTCAGGAGAAAGACTGTCTTTATTTGTGCTCAGTATAGTATTTGTGGCTGTCTTTCAAAAATAGGAAGGGGAAAAAGATATAAGAGGTGTTCAAACTCTGCTGACTCAAAAGCCAAGAGTCAAAGTGATAAATGAAACCGCTTTTGCTAAGCTCAGAAAGGAAAATGGATGTGCAGCTCATACTATAGGTGGAAAGAAACCTTCTTCTTTACAGCTTAAATAGCAAGTGACCAATCTCTTTTATAAGATTTTTTTTCTGAGTACCCAAATTTACCGTGAAAATGTCTTTCCACTAAATGTTATAATCAAAGTGGACACCTGACCTCTCATTTCTTACAGAAAAACTAGAAATATATTTAGATCTGGTGCCAGAAACATCCAGAGACAGCAAAATTGCCTTCATTTGAACACTAGCCAACCTAGACGAGGCTCTGCAAAATGATTTTTCCACATTTTCTCTGCTGTGGAAATAATGATAATAATTTAATTGTTCAAAACAGGTAATAAATACAGTTATTTACTCTGAAAAGTATAAAATTATGAGACTCTCTGGATGTATTTTTTGTTGTGTGGGGTTTTTTTAATATTCATAAAATATAGCATACAGGATGAATTTCAGATTCCTCTTAGTTATTTAATTGATAACATTCTATTTGGGCATAAGATGGGGCTTTGAAAAAAGAAAATTCTAAATGTTCCATGCTCTGTGATTTTTTTCCTTGTGTGTTTTATAGAACTAGAATAACATCAAAACAATGCCAAAAAATACCTTCAAAAAGTAATGTTTTCCATTCATTTAGTAATACGCATATTTTTGACTGGTATATATCAAATGGCTTTACCAAGGAACGGAATATAATAAACTTTATTTTACAAACAGGAAAACTGAGGCATAAGGATATGAAAATGGTTTACCAGCAGTTTTCAGGAAAGTGTGAAGGAGCCTTTTGAGGTCCAGTTCAGTGCTGTTCATCATTGTTAAATGCTGCTGATATTTTGTGCAAATCAGCTATTACAACATGCTCAGCCATGGAATAATACAAATCTTTTATTTTCAACATCAGACAAAACCAAAGACTTATCTCTTATATGAGAATTAGAATCTTAACTCACTTTCCATTGTTAAAATAGTCTTTCAGAAGGTCACAGAATTCACCCTGATAAGATCTGATTTCTAATTAAAAGACTTTTATAAAACAGAACACACTTTCCTCTGAGAAAGCAAAATCAAAAACTCCAGACAGCATCTTTAAGATGTTTTACAATTCTGACCTCAACAGACAAAGAACAGAAACTCAATTAGTGGTGAAAATCTTTGATTCCATTTTGGCATTTATATCATGGGAAGAAGGGAAATATATACGCTTCAAATATTTTCTACGTATAATCTTCCTACTCCAATTTGTGACTAGAGTATCAGCTTGGATTTGGATTTTCACTGGATATGTTTAGGCTAATCTAGGCTTAAAATGAAATTCAGGGAAATTTTTGGTTGTAGTGCAACCATCTATGCACCATGTCTGCATCTAGAAGGTCTTCTCTGCTACCCATAGCTACGACCACAGGGAATGTGTGAGCAGCTGCCAGTGACAGAAGAATGTGCCACTGAAGCCATCCCCTGGCACAGTGGAAGGAGGCCAGTGGGCTTTATAAGCAGTTTGCTATGCACCTCAGACCCTCTGCTGCCACCAAGAAAAAGCTGACTGAAAATATGAGATTGTTCTGCTGGAAAGCTGAGTAGGGGAAAACCTTCCTCATTTGGAAGATATGTTAGCTCTGTGGCCAAGCTTCTCTTGTAAGGGCAAGAACATGACATGGTCCAGGCAAAAGAGCAGTCTCAGATTGCTAAAGAAATGCAGCTTGAACCCTGGTCTCCTTGAACAGCAATGAAAACTGCCCACTCAGTACTCCTAAATGCCACTACTATGTCTGGCATTTGGATTTGTGATCTATGAGATTTAGATGTCAGATCTATAAGAATTATTGAACAGGGCCTCCCTGGGTCCTTGGTACTGAGGATCTACATTTCCCATTCCTAACCTGCACAACAAATCATCTGGTCCCTACACAGATCTGAAGGGCTGAACACATTGCTTGGACCTGTGAAACCTTATCCTTCCAATAGTGACAGGACAAAAGGGAGTCAATTTAAACTGAAAGAGAGGAGGCTCAAATTAGATATTAGGAAAAAATTCTTTACTGTGAGGATGGTGAGGAACAGGTTGCCCAGAGAAGTTGTGGATGCCCCATCCCTGGAAGTGTTCAAGACCAGGTTGGACGGAGCTCTAAGCAACCTGGTCTAGTGAAAGTTGCCCCTACTCATTATCTTTAAGGTCCCTTCCAAACCTATGATTCTATGTGAGACTCATGTCTAATTTTATTTTTTTTTTTGCCTGATTCAAAAGCCTCTGTAGGCAGTGGAAATATGAGCATTCAGATCTCTAAGTCTTGTTTGTTTGCTTTTTGATGATTTTCTAGAAGACTGTTAAAGATCTATGGTGTAATTATAGACTACTTCTGATTTTAATTGGAGAAACATAACGTTAAGTCCTTCCCAAATTAATCTCTTTTTTTCTATGTGAAACAAATGGAAAAGTCTGTTATTTAAGCCACAATTAAATATATACTTTTTCCTCACATATAATTACATTCACTGCATGGAATACTGCTTTCACTTACCCATAAAGTTTTAGAAAAAGTAAAGTGCACGAAATCTGCTAAAAATACTGTAGAAGAAATAATTTTTAAATCTTCTTAAATAAACCTCAAAAGGAACTCTGCAGAAACCATTTATCTCTTTTGTAGGTAACTTTAAATTTTACTGTTAAACTAAAATAAAGAAAATATTCTTTTTTATTTGCTGTAGAGCAAAAGGGTGCTCAGAACTGATTAGAACCTGCCTTTTGGTTCATGCCCATGTCTTACTGAAAATTTTCTGCATTATTTTCAGTGGAAATAAAAACAGCTAATCTGTCACAGGAATTGCATTTGTAAGGAAAACTGCCAGGACTGATCTAATACAGATAAAAACCAAATATTGGTATGAATTTATGGACTAAATTCACAGCATAATGTCACAGCATTTTATCCAAGATGTAGTTTTACAATTCAGAGGAGACCAAACCCAGTGACTAAATAAATATAAAATGCATTTTACTTTACAGGTCACAATTAAAGTATGTTGGCAGATACGGTCAGTGATGCACCAACCAACTTTGTCTAAGCACTCTTACATGACTTGGGAATTAAACAGAGAGCAGCTTACTTTTCAGGTAAAAACTCCAGGAGACCCTGTCATAGTCATTCGTTCACGCCTCAGTAGAAAACTATGTCTGGTGAATTCAGTCCTTTCCTGATTGTTGTTTCTTTTACAAGTGCCAGTGGATTGTTGGCCTCATTTGAAGTTTTAGTAAAACAATTAATCTTTTTGGAGATTCCAGTCTACTTTCTGATATTTTCAGAAGTACTAGCGGTGAGGCATAATTTGGAAAACAAAATGAGTTCTCTACCAGACTGGCCTCGTGCCCTACCTTCATTAGAGCAGTGGGACCATTTTGCTTCCTAGAGTTGCATTTTGAGAACTGTGAGTATCTCATTACCCCGTTACCGTCTGGAACACCCTGTGCGCAGTGGAGGTTAGAGGCAATGAGTTATGGTTGGAGGTGGAACACAGGCCAAAGCAAGGGAGATGAAATTCAGTTTTAAGCCAGAATATCCCTTTCTCTGCCACATAATTTGAGATATTGTTTCTTTAATCCACATGCAGCCTCTGTCATTCAGGAGGTAGAACAATGAACCATTGGTGAAAGGGATGTAGTCCTTTGGGAAAACTACTTGAGAAAGCCAAATAATTCACAACCAATCAGCAAGAGTAGAATTCTGGCTAAAAGAAGAGCAAAAACTGTAAAAAAGAAAAATTGTCTTTGGCATGGATCCAAAGAAGAGGACTTGCATAGAATTGTGTTCCTGGAGATTAGGACTGGAACTATCTACTAGAACTGTCTGCTATCTACATTGGACTATCTACTGTAACTTCTTGCAGAAGAATGGCTATAGAAATACATCCAGATGTGAAATTAATCCAGGAGACTGTTTTTTCTTCACTGTGTGAAGTAAAATCAGTGGTGTTTCATGTTTATTTGTATTCAAGAACATTAATTCTGTAGAAGTTATCTACAGTAAATATTGCGCCCACACAGACTTGATCACTGGATTCCATGTGTTCCATATAGAACGGAATCAATTAGTTAGGACTGTAATAATTGTCATCATTTACTCCTGCTCAGTTCCTTCCTCACACAGATTGACTGGGGCACAGACTCCTTTCACTGGCAATGCAGCTTTGATCATGGGGACAAAAGTCCCCAAACATAGTGAAAGAAAAGAATGAAAGAAGGGTTTTTCTGTACTCTTTACTTCTGTAAGTGACTATCTATGTGATATTGCAATTAGCAATTATTCCTTCAGCAGGACAAAATTGAATAATCACCTTGAAACCCCTCTGCAAGAGGATACCACCAATAGCCCAGCAGTTCTGGAAAACAGTATCAAAAAGGAGGTCACTGTGGCAGAGGGTTCCATGCATTTGCTCTGTGTGGCTCCTGCCATGAGAAAGAATAAAGACCTATAGGCCAGACAGGAAACATTACACCAAAGACTTGGTAAGTCAGACAGACATATTTTTGCATTGTTTGGGACTATCAAAATATTATTCACATCACAGCTGAAATGCAGGAGATATGGTACTGAAAATTTTTAACACTTATTTTGGATCATGGTAGTGAGCTTACCCCAGCCAAGCCCCCAGGAGCTAAGGCCCCAGCCAATTGCTTGCTCCCCTGACAGGATGGGGGAGAGAATCATAAGGGCAAAAGTGAGAAAAACTTGCAGTTTGAGAGAAAGACACTTTAAGAAGTGAAGGAAAAAGAAAAAAACCACAAGTGATACAAAGACCATAACTCTCCACCTCCCATCAGCAGAAAAAGGCCCAGAGAGTCTCAGAGCAACACAGGTAGCATTAGAGCACTTACTTCTATATTCATGACAGAAGTGGAGAAGTGAGGCACAAGATGGAGTTAGAATCACAAAAAGATCAGTTTCTTTCCTACACTAATAAGTTCCTTTCACTATTCTTGTAGTGACCTGTGCCTCTGTCAGCAGACAACCCCAGCAGAGTAAGAGAACTGGCTGACAGAACTGTTTCTAAGAAACCTATATGACATCTGGGAGTGTCAAAACCTGAAAACTCTTTTCTTTCTAGAGTTATGGCTTTAGTTGGGAAAGCTCTGACATTTAGAGAACACACCAGGCATCTATAATCATGCTCTGCTGAGTAAGCACAAAATGTAACTCATCAAACTTTCTTTTCAAATGTATGTAAAGCGACTAAGGATTGATTTCATTTAGGATACCTGAGGCCAAGTTTCCTCACCATCCATCCCCACACTGGGACCTCTTTCCTGAAGACTGTAAGGGCTCCAAAGATGGGAACCCAGGGGTAATGGGAAGGAGAGGGTTACCAAATATGGCAATTTCCTCCAAAGTAAGAATTCCCAAAATCTTGTTGCTATTAGTAAAACTACTGTCACAGCAGAAGGACCCATCATCTGACAGGGAAGGGATGGCAGAGAACATACCCTTGAGATATTATTAAATATTTGTCATGTTCACATTAAGTTCCAACCTCCGCCACTAGCAGCAGAGCAGCTTAAGAACGACCTTAACTGCCCTAAAATCTATACCTGAACGAGGTCATGACCAAGTAGCAATGATGTTCCTCCTTGTGAGTGAACAGCTCTAGCATTTATTATATCCCAGCTGCCAAACTTGGCAGCTGTGCTGAACTGCAAGTGCCTATTCAGATCCCATCATCTGTGTTACTCCACACACCTTCCCTCAAAGTTTTTTCCTGAACTAGTCCAGGATCTTTCTGTGGGACCTCTTGCAAGAGCATCCAAGGAACAGGAGGAAAGTTCTGGTGAGATCTTTTCTTAACCCCTTCATCTGAGTAGATGGAGCATAGGTTTGTGAAGGATGTCAAAACTGGTTGCAGTTGAAAAATGGGAAAACAGAGACAGATCCCATTCCTGGGATCAAGCTCAGCTTGGAGCTGCACCCTGACACATTCATCCCTTGCTGACCTAATCCTTGCATTACATAGCCTCAGATACAAGCTTGGAGTGGGATTGCAGAACACATGCAAAGGGAGAGACTGGATGCAGAACATCCACATCACCTTCCCACCAAAAATCTCCATTGCCTCTGAAGCAACCGTCCTGGTTGCTAATGATCACACAGACAATTTTAAGAGGTTGTCTTGTGGGGCAGGAGGGCATGGCTTGCCCTATCTATCTGGAAGCTGCTGTGTTCTTCTTAGGAGATGCCAGAGACTGCTGGTGACAAAGGGGTCACAAGACCCGTGGTTACAGATCTGAAGGGTGTGAACTCACTCCCTCATTTCTCTCCTGTCTTTCCTTCTGGTGGTCAGGCAGCCCCTCTCAGCATACAGACCTCCTCCTGGTTTGATGGAAGCTGGCATCCATGGCACTGAGATATGCACACAGACATCTGGAGCAGAAGCACAAGAGAAAACAAGCTTAGTGGGAAACCACTTCAGGCTGAATCATGAACTTGAGTGGAACAGCTGAGGGGAAGAAGGAATTGTTTGACAATGGCCACCCCTGGGAGTGAAAGCCATGGGAAGGTAAAGCCTCTGTGAGAAAGACAGTGGGATTTCTTTCTCATTTATTACTGTTGAATTGTTTTATTTCTGGGGCAGAATGACCTCTGCTGTTCTACAGGCTGCGCTTAGACAGAAGAAGGGAACCTAGGCTCCCATGAGAATTTCCTAAATAAACACTGTAATTACTTGGAGGGAATAAAGATGAGGGCTGGTTACAAAAAAAAATGAGTGGGAGATTAAAGTTAAGTGGCAGATGAAATCCAATGTAGGTAAATGAAAAATGTAACATGCAGTAAGAAAAAATCCTTCTTTTATATTCATTAAATAGTGGTCAGAGAGATTTTGAAGTTGTTATAGAGCGAGCTGTGAAAAACAGCAACTCAGTGCTTGGTATCAAGGCCTGCTATTGATGCTCCAATGATGTGCATGTTCTGTCCTGTGCCCATGAACTCTGCATTTGATGGCTACAATCATCTCACTACTAAGACTTGATAATGGTATTTATAATAAGATGTTGGTAGTCCAAGCCCCAAAGACCAAGATTATTCTGATTTAAATCAAAATCATCATACCTCAGCTACTAAACATATTGGTATTCAGCAGTTTTCAGAAGCCTCCATTTAAAATGTAAAGCTCAGGTGAAGTCTCTATGCCAATGACACCTTTGAAATGATCAATAAGGAAACAGAGTTTGAAGCTGTTCAAATATTTAAATTGTACCTTTATTGGGATTTACTAGGTCATATCTAAAGTTTTTTGATAAGCATAGTAATTCAGTTCTGATACTCTTGAAATTATATTAAATTCCCCCAAAGCAGAAAAAGTAATATATTAATTCACTTTGTTTCAAACACTTCAGTTCTTTTCTTAATAATGTAATACAATAAGAGACCTTGTAACTAGAGTGTTTATGTAAGTAGGTACAAAAATAATAATTGAAATAACTTCTCAAAGTTCTAAATTATTATTGGGTTTAATCTTTGAAAGAGGCATTTTAATAAAATAACTGAATGTCTAGTCTTTGCTGACTAAATCTGCTAGCATCTGGCCAGTCTTCTTGCTTATTTTTCACCTTCTTCAACACCCTGATAGTTGCTAATAACTCATATGTTTGCCTTCTGCAAAGTTTTGGTTGAGTGTAGCCCTAACACTTTTTAGGGCAAATGCTACTTTTAGTTATCAATTAATTATATTTTCATTTTTCATTCCCACAAACTCCTCAAAACTTCTTCAAAAGTCCAGCACTCTCAGGGAATTTTGAAAAACAGAATTTTCCTTACTATACTTTAGTAAGTATATGAAAAGTATGGAGTGCTTACAAATACAAATGCAAAATTCCCTTCAAAGAGTCATCAATTCAGCCATAATCGCAAGCATTTTGAAAATAAAAGATAGGAGAGGCACAGCAAACAAAAGGAGTGAAGAGACAATTGGTAATACTATAATACCTTTACTGGTTTTTTAAACTATATCAGGCTACATTATTCAGGTTCAACATAAGGGGGACAGTAGAGAGGTTTCAGATATGATATATATCTATTGCCATGTTTTACTTTAATATGCCATTTTTTTGGGCAATAAACAGCAACCACTCTGGCTTAGGCATTTAAGACATGGACTATTCACATCTATCTATTGTTAGTGCACAGACTTGAGGCAGAAAAATCTGAGTTTAGGAACAAGAACAAGGTAATAAGTAATTTTTTAATTACAGGAAGCCAGTGGCAGAGATTCTCCAGCAGGTCTTCTCCTAAATACCTGGTTGTGCAATCTTCCACTGTTGCCATACAGTTTTATTTCTTGTGTCTTCCCCAAAAAAGACAAAATTGGAAAATAGCTTAGCTGTACATTTAAAGTATTGGTTTTCAACAGTACTCAATTATCTTTTCTTAGCATTTTTTTCATATATATGTAACAAAATTATTTAAATATATCCCCAAATGTAAAGAATTATCGGTTTCAAGTTTTTTTCTTCTTTTCAAGTTATCTTTGATGTCTGTGACCAGAACCCCAGTGCTGCTGCAGCCACGGCTTGAAGTACTTTCCCCAAGACTTGTGCCATTTCAAACATTCCCTTAATATTAAAATAAATGAAAATCAGGAGGTATCTAATTGTCCTGGTTTTGATTTTGTTAATAAAAAGTGAAAGGTTAAAATGGAGCAAACCATTCCTTAGAGCCATAGCAGTACCAAAGCTTCAAAGATGTCTTGGAAATGAAAGGCTAAAAAGAAAATGTTCCAATAAAGCACAATATTTAAAATAATTTCAGGACCTCAGTTTCCACTGAACTTAAAGGGAGTTTGGTGATGACTTAGCTCCTCATAAAATCAGGCCCAGTCTGAATAAAAGCATATGAGGATTCTGCAGCAAGGCCAATGGCAAGTATGTGTTTTGTTGCAACATGCATTTTGTATAGAGATGATGCTTGGACGACAACACTTGTGCCTATTTTTAATGGAGCCACCCAGTCCAACAGATTTAAATTCACTGAAGACAATATGAATGTTTATTTACCTCAAATTATATTCCTTGGTCATCTTGTAGGGGCAAGAATCAGTCAGTACTCTCTGTAACACCACAGTCTCCATCTTTTCCCATTTCCACTCCCAGTCATGAACAGTCTGCGGGACTGTTTGACTGCTTCTGTTACTGCTCAGGGAAGCATCTGGTTCACTGAGGCAAGATTTCTTGAAAGGGAAATCTATTGTCACACATAAAAAGAGCCTGTTCATTAAAAACAAAAAAGATTCGTTGCTTCTTTACAGGAATTAAAAGGAAAACAATAATACTGCCTATCCTTTCCCTGGCCCAGTTGTCAGACGCTTTCCAATACTTGATAGCATGCAACTTAATCCTGTTCCCAAGAACCAAATTTAAACCTATGGAAAAGAACCAAAGTGTCAAGTTGTCACTACAGATTCAGTTTTTGTTTCAGTTGGTTCTGATGGCGTTTCTCTCTTTGAAAGGATCAGTCAGAAAATAGGCATTCAGTTCTGCAAGTTGCTGATGATATTAGGAATGTGAGGGAGATTTGCATGGGCAAAATCTGAAGGTTTGGCTCTGTAGTGTGATAGTCTGGGGTTTTATACTTTAGCTGTGCTCTTAGTTTGGAACCCTTACTTCAGTGAAATGGATGAAGATTGAGATGAGGCCAGTTGGGACCCCTGACATCTAGAGCCAGCTGTACATTTAAACAAGTGTTTCAGATACCCATGTCCCCAGGTGTGGTGTATTCTAAGGTACCAGACCTGTTACTAGTAGTAAGGAACTTTTATTTTTCCCAGTCAGCTATGGAAAAGCTTACACTGACTAGCTTTCTGAGAATTAGAAAATAAATATTTACAGAAAAAAAAGTTCTGCTCAGGTGCTGTAGTCACTGAGAGTGTGCTTGACTCTCATCATAAAGAGCAAAGCCTCCTTTAGGATATAGGCAGCCATTTATTACAATGGGGTGATTAAGTGGCTGAGGTAGTTCTGAGACAGAGAAAGGTTTAGGTACCGTGTTCTTTTTTAATCCCACAGCACACTCCCTTGTAAATCAAGTGGTAATTTCTTACCAGACAATCTGAGTCAACAAGTGCTTTTAAGCCCCTGTAGACAAATGCTATCTACAGTGCTATTTTTATTTATTGACACTAAGATGTTCAAACAGACTTTTTAAAGCACACCATTTCACATTAGTAGGAAAATCTGTTGCTTCTGCTGGTATCCATCTTTAACTATTTACATGACTTTTTGTTGGGGTCTGAGCATCCCTGTTTGCCTTTACAGTCAAATACGTGGCATCATCTCTGAAAAGCCAGTGTGTTGGCAGCATCAATCAATCACGTTCTGCATGTAAAATTTTTCAGCTCGTAATCAAGGTTGAGGTTTAAAAGAGCAGTGACTGCAGAAGGACAACCAAGTCTTCCCTATTAAACAAAGACCCTGGCTCAAAGCTTAATGGAAGTAATGATAATATCTAAGTCCCAACAGGGGAAATGCATATTAGAGGAACAGCAAGCAGAGGTATTATCTACTTGCCTCTTATCATGGAAGAAATACTGTAAAGTTTAGTGCAATGCTGCTTTTGTCAGAATCAGTCAATGCCAGAAATTCTAGAGCATAATTTTAAGTACCTGCTATACTCAACAAGAACAGCTAGAAAAATCTGTAGGGACAAGCCAGGTCTGTATATCATGTATGATCTTTTACTGGTATATCAATATAAATTGATTTAGTTGTTTACATTGTTCATTGTTATTATAATTTTCTATTAAACTAGCCACTCTTTCTGTCACATCACTTCGTGTTCTCCACCAGCATCAATAATTGTTTATAGCTGGGATACACACAGTTATTATGGAAGGCAATTAAATATTTGAAAGCTATTTAACCTGTTTAGTCCTTTTCATTCCACTGGTGCAAGTGTTAAATTACAGAGAGGAAAGGAATTCATCTCATCTAAGCTTTTCCTTGCTTGTTTGACAGAAAAAGCCTTGATACGATTTTTGGTTTTTTCAGAGCTCTTAAAAACCTCTGTCAGAACTCTATGAATTCTAAGGTGGAGTCTCATCCTATTTCTGTTTTCTCTTTTAATAAAGTACAGCATGTGACATCACGTAAGAAGCAGTTTTTCGCATGAAGGTGGTCTTCTTTGGTAAAAGAAAACACTCAGGATTTACAAGAATTCCTTTTTGAGAGATCCAGACAGACAGCGTTGGAACCCAAATTCAGTCTATATATGATGAAGTCAACAGGAATTTCTCCACAGTACGCTAATGTTCTGTTTCATTGTCACTTGGGGGGAGGTGTCTTTTTGGCAGAGCAACATTCCACTTTGAAGTGGTAGATAGAAAGACAAATGCTGAAACTGTTCACAGGAGTTCCAATTAATGCCAATGTTGATTGGTTTCATTGCCTATGTGAGCTTCAGCTGAGCAACTAAGGCCCTAAACGGCGTGCAAGATTGCAAGTAATTACACATTCTTTTGCATGCTGCAAATAGCTCCTTCTGTCTTCTCCTCACCATAAGCACACTGGGAAAATAAAAAGAGATATGGAAGATTTTGCACTTCTCCTTACTGTGCATGCAGACCAAAGACCTTACAGGTGAAAGACTCCATATGCTACCATCAGTCTCTGGAGTCACCTGTGAGGAAGCATACAGCATGACGAATTTAAAACCAAAGATTTATCTGTCAAAACATCAGGCAAATACGTCATAAGCACCATGCTGACTTCAGCATACTGGCAGCTGTTTGTTGTAAACAGGAGTGTTCAGGGTGGTCCTGAGGGACACATGGCTGAAGTTGTGTGTTGTATTTAATCCCACAGCATGCTTCCTTGTAAATGATGTACTTGCACTTGCAGGAGACATTTAGAATATTTACTAAACATCAAAAAGTCTGCATGGATTTCATGCACTGTAGCTGAAAGGTGAATCATTTGGAATTTGGTAAAAATATTGGATTTCCTTGATATTGCTAACAAATTTCTAATAATTTCATGATGTTTTACATTTACTATATATCTTAAGTGAGTAAATATCTTATGTGAGTAAACTAATTGATAAGTCTAGCTCATTCAATTAAAGAAATTAATTAAGGTCCTTTTCTAAAGCCAGGTAAGTCAGACAAAATACTAATAAAAGTTGCCTACGGTTCCTGGCTGTAATTGATTGTTTCAAACAGTGCTTGAGTTAGATAATTTTTCACAGAAAGTGTTGGTTTTTCCTGTTCAATAGTATGGTCCATGCATTTTATACTCCTTTGCCTGTATAGTTCTTTTCTGCCTCTTACCTTTGGTACAATACTTCAGGAGACCATGAAATAACAAGTGGCAGTTGTCACTACAGAAACCTACACATGCTACAGAATTGAGTTCCCTACTTGAAAAGCAATTAGGTTTCAATTCCTTGCTCTACCTTTGACTTCAGGAACAATGTGCTCTGTTTGTCTGAGAGGAGAAAGAGAAGACTGTCATCCCCACCCAACAGCTATATGTGCTCATGGCTCGGTCTTGCATACAGAGGTGGAGTAAATTCCTCCGCCCCAGGCACACATCTCTCATACTTAATCCACTCTCTTGTCTGGGCAAAGATGTACTTCGACCTTCCTCTGTCCTTCCATAACTGTCTGTGACAGGCATACGTAAAAGAGAAGATTTATGAAACAGATGGCTTGTAAAAGCTGTGGTCCCTGATGCCCGACCCCATCCAGCCATCCCATCCCTGAGGTGAAGAGTCAAAGGAAGGGCTGAAGGAAGTTAATTGGAGAAGCTTGTGTTGGACAGACAGACACAACCATACTTCCCTAGTGTTTAACCTGCAAATTATTTCAGGTTCTGAACCAGGTTGCTGTCCAACCCCATAGTATGACAAGATTAGGGTATGTACCATCCTCCCTGTCCTGCTGACATGGGAAGGAAGATCAGGTATGGAGTATGAAGGGAGTTGTGGTCTGCTATGGGACAAGACTCCTACTGGTGCACTGCTGGAAGCACCAAACCTCAGAGCAAGAAGCATGTGGACAAGTAAGAGCTTGAAGTCTGCAGCATGCCAAGGGCCTTTGGTGGGAAGCTGAGCTCATTGACTTATTTCAATGGGTAAAACTCATTTCTCCCTTCCTTCCTCAGAAATAATTTCGCATCTCATTATTTGGAGTAGGCCATCGACACTTTTCTACCTCAAAGGGTATTATGTGGGTGTACTTATGTTTGTAATTGAGGTGGGGAAAAATTTTTAATGAATACCAGATTTGCCAAAAAATTCTCAGAAACCAAAACTATGTAAAAAAAAATTCACTGAAATTAAAAAAAATATATATACCTGTGAATATTTTGAAGTCCCAAGAACTTTGCTTTGACATTTTTGATAAAAACATTTGTGTTTTGTGTCAGACAACATTTTAATTAAAGACAATACAAATAATTTAAATCACAGAATGAAAAATACAGAATTTAAATAATTTTGAAATATATAACAGAACAAAAATCATGGGCTGAAGAACATCCATGTTTTGAATTCCTAAAATCCTAATAGGGAAGGAGTTGCTTCTTTTCTTTCCCCAAAAATAAGTGCTTTCTTCAGCACCGATTTTCTTCCCTTATATTTTGGCAGATATGTGAGCCACCAGACTGAAGTACCCCATTATTTGCTCACCTATGTACATAAGTCACTTTGAAGCAACTTTTGGCAGAGTATAACTGCCAAATTTCATTATATGTTCTTAATCTCTTTGTTCTTTCCATTTACAGGTGAAATTATCAAACGTAAATTGCCATTATTCTCTATGGAAACAATTCCCTTTCCGAACAGCTTTTATTAGACACTCAAACACGGGGAATAAAATGTACTAAATAATAGGAATCAAATGGTAAACTAAGATATTTGGTATTGATTTCAGTGCAAGTGCAAATATTCTTTCACACTGTCTTATTAATATAAAATAGGAAAAAGTATGAAGAAAGATGCTGCAAAAAGAGCAGACCTTTGAGTACAAATATTACATCATTACTATGTCAGAGGCCTCTTCACACAGCTTTATGGCCCACAATAAGTCTATTGTTTACTATAAAGACTCAGTTGTGGACAGAAATGTCCAGATGAATGGTCATAGATGATTAAAGAAAAGTTTTTGGTCTGCGAGGTTTATTTTATGAATATAGTTCATAACACTTAATCCTAACAGTGCTCCATAGAAGGGAAGGAATGTAAAAGAAATGTAAAATTCTTGGTGGCTCACATTTACAATGGAAAAGATGCATTGAATGCAAGCTGAAGATGGAGCAGGTAGGTGACTGCTGGAGCAGAATGAGAGCAGCTGCAGCACAGGGCGGAGGCACTGCCCATCTGGTCTGCTGAGTGTCAGAGGGATGCACTTGAAAATCCAGGGGGACACTTGTAAAACTGTTGAGGCGGTGTGTATATACCTTGGATTGGGGAATTTTGTCTTCTAGTTGGATCAACCAGTGGCATGTGCATATAGCTGGAAAGCTGTGATATATTTGTATCTGTTCAGATGCATTTGTATCACTCAGATAGAAAGTATGTCAAAGTACATATATCTTAATACCACTTAGTTTATCTAGACATGTCAAGAATTCTCATGTTTTGGTATAATTCAGTCATAAATTCACTGCTGAATTTGTGTTTCTTACAGAAAAATGCTCCCCAAGCCTCATTCTTCCAAAGCTTCACTTCTACTAGGATAGAGTTATCTGCTATGTTGCTTGCTCTTCTCTTGGTGGAAGCAATCACCTTCAGCAGAATGAAGCTCCCTTCATCAATGATATTATTTTTTGATGCTTAAGACAGTCTCCTCAGAAGAAGAAAGCAAAGGATTGAAATTTGCTTCACTTTGGAGTGAAATGACCCAAGTATTCACACCTCCTGAGTGCAATAACCACTGGAGCCTTGCATGAAAGATTTTTGTTTTCCTGAATTGTTTTTAAAACATCTCCTAGAAGCAAATCCTGGACAGTTTTTGGATTTTGGTTTGTTGAGTTTTTTTAAAAATTTGTTTGGATTTTTTCTTGTTCCCCCCTCAAAAACAAAATGCTTGTATGTCTTTGTGGAACTTGAAGAATTAAAAATAGTATCAGATGTCTTAAAAAACCACACTTTACCTGAAACACAATGCAAAATATTGTCTGATATTCTTTCATCTGTTTTACACCAGAGGTCAAAGCAATCAGTGATGTAACTGGTGTTCAGATGTAAGAATTGAATGATACAGACCAGAAGAATATAATTTAAAAAAATGTAATACTTGCTTGATATATTCCCAAGAGCAATAAAATAATTTTGAGAACTAACATCTAGTGTAATTCTGGCACACTTGGACAGATCAAGATTTTGTGCTGCAAATGCGTTCCTTTTTTTAAAACAAAACAAAAACAAAAAAAAAAAATCTCTTTATCTGAAGGATGAATGAGCTCCTTCAATACATTGTAAATGTTACCCTGGCTGTGATCCAAGGGTTGTGATGTGGAAGGAATAAGTTGCTTAATTTCTGCATTTGAAGCCTTTGTTAAAAAACGTTTTAATCTTTTCTTGACTCCACTATAGTTTAAAGTCTGGTTTAACATTCCAGCCAGGCCACAACAAAAAGCATCATTGTTTGACATGCTTTTCCTACAGAGCCTGTCAGATGTGCTGCATTATCTAAACAATGTTGGCAGCAAATACACAAGTAGCAAGTGTGAATCAAATCAAAGATGTCCTCAAATCCAGACTCCAAGCCTGAATGTTCCCAGACTCCAAGTGTATAGCAGGAGTGTCTGGTTATCAATAAGCATAACCAAAGATAATCTAATCATTTAGAATTCAAATCCAAAACTTGATGGTTTCCTACTGGTGGGGAATAACCCTCACTCTGTGTTTCTATCCCACATTAGAATCACCAAATTAGGAACTATTCAACTTCGTTCTGTACCTCAAAAACAAAATAAGGGGTTGTTCATAGGAGGATATTGTTTGACCCTTGCTGAGGCACACGAGTAAGTCCCAGTGCACAGAACAAGCAGTGAATGGTCGTGCCTGCTGATCCTCTTGCACTGCCTTCAGCCTCACCTTCCAACCTACCTGTCCTGCTTGGCACTCTCACAGTGCAGTGACCACCTTGCTAAAATCTGCCTACTCAGCTCTTTGGGTGAATTTTTCCTCACCTACTTCCACCTAAATGAATTATGCCAGCAAAAATGTCCTGTTTCAACTTTGAAACTGGTCTGACTCACAATGAATAAGGCGTGTTTGGGACTGGTTGTATGAACAGGTCAGCCTGAAGGTCTGAGGAAAGCAGCGCAGAGAAGCCAACTACATTAGGTCTGTGATGCTACGAACAAAGGCATCTTCTGAGTAAACAGAAGTACTTGTGAAAGAACTCGGAATGTCAGTAAATTCTTTTATTGCTGCATCATTCCTACTTACAGTGTATGACAGTTTGAAAGAGATTTTTATTTTTCACAAATATCATTTTGAAAGTATACCTTGATACAAGATGCAGTACTTTTAAAATAAATTTTAAAGAGGATTTGTTTCAGGGAAAGTTTCACTAAAAACCAAAATCAAGTGGTGAAAACAAGATTAAATATATTCAGTGCAATCAGCTAATACTAGTAAATATGAATTGTGTTTCCATATGTTTGACATGCAATAACAATTAGCTTGAGGTTCTGTGAGAATATTAGAACTCTTTCTGTGGGAGGTGCCACCATATAATACAGAGATTAAGGGGCCAGGATGTGGTAGATGTTAACTGAAGATTCCAGTCTTTGCAATATGGTAAAATTAGGTTCAGCTGTGTGGCCTTACAAGGGATAGAACCTGCACTTGATTTCAGCACACCAGCACAGGCCTTGCTGTGCCTCAACAGCCTCTGTGAAAGAAGGGGATCTTCCCTTTACCACCTCATTACTCTATGTTGTCAAATATTTTACTTTCTGCACTCACAAAAGGAAACCCTAATTAATTGACTGCTATACAGCATTTTGCTACTGTGACTGAATTTAGGCATAAGTATAAAAAGGTCTCATTTTGTCCTGCCTATAAGTATTATTCTTCAAAATACATCTCTCACTTTTACATTTTTATTTTCTTTTTAAAAAATAAATACATTTTATATTGTGGATTTAAATACACAACACTAAATTTAGCAGGATTCTATAACTTGATAGGTATTCACCAGAAATCAGAAATACAACAAATTCAGTTATTCTTCAATGTCAGGTCTGCAGTCTTGTAAGGAGCTAAAAATAATTTATAGAATACTTAATTACAAAGCAATTTCATTAATTGGTTATACCCATCAAAAAGGTTATACCTATACATCTATTTTGGTCACGTACATTTAAAACAGCACACAAAATTTATATTACTTCATTGAAATTTGAGCAAATGAGGAAAAAATGTTTTCTTGCTCTTGTATGAAATTTGATTTTGTGCCTCAAAACAAAGAAAAAAGTAAATTGAAAGGAATAGAGATATTAAGGACATTTTTTTGTCTTTTTTGAGGAACTGAAGGACGAAACTTCAAAATGTTGTCTGTTTCTTAGGGAAGAAAAAGCTGTCTCAGGTAGCTAGGAGGAAAAGAAAATATTCTTATTAGCGTAAGAATAAGTTTGCTCATTAACATGGATTTTCTAACTCCTATTTCTCCTCTCCTTAAATTTTAATTATATTTTGTTGTAACAATTAAATGTAGCAATAAAGAAACAAAAAGATCATAATGAAAATGGAGAAAGACACAAGAGGATCTCTGATAGGATGTAACAAAAAAAGATGATAGTGTGGCAACAACTGTATCGTTTCATCTACTTTATGAGCCAGACAGCAAGGTTTGTCTTCGTAAGAATCATTGGTTCTAAATTAAAACACTATGGTAAAGCTAGATTCACTTGTGGCTGAACCTCCTTATTTATTTTAATACTGTAATTATTAGTTTCAATCTTCTAAAATATTTTAATTCTGCTTTTAAGGGACTCTGCATTTCAAATTACTTTTAAATGCCAAATTTCATAGGAAGGAAATATTCCCTAGAAGAGCAGAGTCAACATGAATGAAGCAGGACAAGAGGAAACTCAAATGAAAAACAAATTACCTGAAGAATAGAAATGAGAAATATTTGTTAATGTTGTCAACCTGAATAGTTTTCTTCTGGCTGAGGGAAAATTATAGTTGACCATTGAATACAGAAAAAAAAATATATTTTCTATCCAAGTTCTTATCCTACCTTCATGTCAACTCATAAAGAGAAAAAAGACAAATAACTTTGCTTTCTCCTAGTTTTGAAACTTCAAAAAGGTTGCATTTCCAAGAATTTTCATAAAAATAGAAATCTGATTTTCCTTTCCTTCAAATGTGCTTTCCCCTCTCTGTTTTTTTTTTGCTAGAACTTTCCTTAACCTGGAGTCATACAAGAAAACCAAAACTAATCAGAATCTTTACAGTCAATGAGTAAACAAATGGGCTTCATGTAATGGATCTGGAAGGAAAATATGTCACAGAATCACAGAATAAGCTGAGTTGGAAGGAACCCATAAGGATTATCAAGTTCACCTCCTGGCCCTGCACAGCACCATCCCCAAGAGTCACAGCACGTGCCTGAGAGCATTGTCCAAACTCTTCTTGACCTCTGTCAGGCTTGGTGCTGTGACCACTTCTCTGGGGAGCGATTTCCAGTGCCCAACCACCCTCTGGGTGAGGAACCTTTTCCTAATATCCAACCAAAACCTCCCCTGACACAACTTCAGGCAATTGCCTCGGGTCCTGTCACCAGTCACCAGACAGAGAAGAGATCAGTGTCTGCCCCTCCTCTTCTCCTCACAAGGAAGTTGTGAACTGCAATGTCTCCCCTCACTCTCTTCCAGGCTGAACAGATCAAGTGACCTCAGCTGTTCCTCATACGGCTTCCCCTGAAGGCCCTTCACCATCTTTCCTGCCCTCCTTTGGACACTCTCACAGCTTAATGACTTTCTTAAATTGCCCTGATCAAAACTGCACACAGGACTCAAGGCCTTTTATCCTAGATCCAGAGACACTCTTCTAGGTCTAGAAACAATGTTTTCCTATCATGAGCTATATGTCATCCAAGTAAGAGCAAAAACAGTGTACAAGGACTGCAAATGCCAGTACTAAATCTGTGGTACTTCATTCTCAGAGTAATGAAATTTTCATTTTAGGCTTCCTTTACTCATTAGAAAAGGACTAAATAGATGAATAATGTAGCATGATCAGTGCTTTAGGCATACATTGCCAACTGTGCCATCTGCAGACACCAATCATGAACAGAAAGTTGTGGGTACTCTTCCATCCCTTCTGCTTCTGGAAGAAAGGCGGTCAAATCTTGAACCACACAAATTCCTCTTCCTCCACATCAGTACACCTGTATTGAGCATGCACGTACCTAGTACTCAGTTTCTCCTTCTCTCTCTCAGCCTGGCCAGAAGAGGAAAACACCCTTCAAAGTCTGCTTTCTTCCTAGGCAAAAGTCAGCAGGGGGCTGATGACTAAGTACCTGGAGTATTCATGTCCAGCAACCATTAGAAGAATCTCCCGTAAATTACTTGGGGCTGCTGTGTGGGATTGCCAATCAATATTCCAGCTTCAAATGATATTAGTTAATTGTGACCAAAAGTTATTACATTTTTACATGACTATAAAGTGCAGATAATACATCTGTCCTCTTAGATGGCATCTCCAACAATTGTCATTGAACTGTAATCCTTTATTGAAAAGTCTGTTCAGAATTTAATGAAACCTGTGTAAAATTTTAAACTGTAATTATTTTAATCTTGCTTCCATGGCAGATTAATGAGGAGAATTTAATATCTTTTCTCACTGATCCATTTTAATTTATTCCTACAATATTTATTCTCATTCTGTTTTAAGACTGGCCAGAAATCATATTGGATTAACTCAGAAGATATGGAAGAAATCAGGTAACTGCCTTGACTCTTTTGATGTTGTATTAAATTGCCTAATCACTGGCAGTGACCAGATGATGCTTTGTTTTTCAAGTACTGGCAAACTGGCAACATCTATATGTCTTACACAACTGAGTCATTTTTCTTTGAGTCACAATCCACTTACACAGCATAATCTTACTGGCAGAAGGTGGCACAGGCCTCCCCAGCCTCAGAGGAATTTTCAGACTAGAGCCTCAGTCTCTGCCAGACAAAAAACTTTCTTCACTGAAATCCATTTTTTCCATGCAGTTTGAAGGAGGCTAAAATTTCCAGAATAGGTCATTAGAAGCCGTAAGCAAGGCTGCAATTTAAAAAGTGAAAAATGCAGCAAGAAATGTCACAAAAGAAACTCCTAGGAAGTAATGGCTTGAAAAAAAAATTATCTTAGTCATAAGAGAGTTAAATAACTCACTATAAAGCTAATCTTCTGTGATTTTCGTGGGAATTAACATATTTCAGGCTTTCCATGGGAACTTAGCACAGTAGAGAGGAGACATTCAGAGTCTCTCTCTACAGGGAAATGTTATGGAAAGGATGTGCAAAAGACATACTTGTATATAGATGTGTATCACGAGGGCAGCTTGTGCCAGAAGTGAAGAGCTCCTCCACCTGTTGTGGGAGGTCACTGAAGCCCATCTGGTCTTCTGGGAATTTCTTCTACATGGGCCAATGATGGTCTGGCACCAGAGAGACAGACAACCCAGATTAATCTGATTTATCTCGGATAACATCACACTATCTACATATACATGTATCTTTTAGTGCCTGTGCTTGTGAGGCTTACTGCCTGTCTGACGGTATCCATAACTTTTGAACCTGTTGGCCAACCTCAATCAGTGAGAAAAGGGTGTCAGAGATAAAATTCCACAAGTTTAACAGAAAGGTATTGCTGCTGCCCAGAAGAAAAAGCACTTCTTAGCATGCTCCATTTAGGAACAGGCTTCAGTTGAGCTCACACCATGGGAGATGGATGGCCTAAATACCTGCGCAATGCAAGAAAAACTTTTAAATGGGGCTTACACTTTACTGGACACCAGAGAATCCAACTGTGAGGCACAAATCCATAGGAAACCAGGCTTCATTTATTCTGTTCACTGCACAGGGAGCTCCTTGTTTGTACTGAAAGCAAGGATGACTTTCAGTGTAGTTTCACTTTTGGCCAATATTATTTATTTATACCACGCTGCAAATGTGAGTGGCATTTTGCCTTTCCTCCAATGTTTCTGTCTTGAGGAACTTGGCCTACAGGCCAAAATGTTGTCCTCAAATTCACTTGCTCTAGCAATGGTTCACTGTTAACTTGATACAGGAGACAAGTCTTTCTATTGAAGTCAGTCAGAATACCTGCCTTTCCCTGCCATGGTGTGATGAGAATTGATGATGGGCATGCGTGGGAGGAGATGTCTGATCCTCCAGATTCTGAGCTTTACATGGGGAGAGGCTCTAAAACAGGTCAAAAAGAGGACTATTTTGAAATAATGAGCAATTAGTCTTTAGAGGTATTTGATTTTCTCGTTGCACAAAGCCCATTTTAAATACGTTTGCAGACTTTTAGACATATTACCACCTATTTTACTGAAGAAAAAAACCTTCCCAGAAGAAAGCAACATAGCCACTCCTACATTTAGGGACTCAAAATATCAAAGGAAGTGTAACACAGCTCCACACGCTGACCTTGAGTTCTTCCTTTCTATGCAGTGTTCAATCCTGCCAGATGCTCAGTGCCCTGATTCACTCAAGCTGAAGACACTTGTTGTCTTGTCTGGTGCTCAGCACCTTCACCAGCACAGGCTTTCTGCACAGTTTTTGTCAAAGGTAAACAGACTTATTGACTAGGCATTATTTATTTTCTCACTTAAGTAATAAAAAGGCTTGGTCATTTAGCAGAAGATTTGAAAGTAGAACAGCTGATGTAACATCAGTTCTGTGTTGCAATAAAAATGAGGGGTACTATTATAAATACAACAGCATATTAATGAGTGCTTTTATGGTATTAATTTCAATTGCTCCATCCTTAAAGATGTATTTCCACTGGTACTTTGACAAAGGAAGTGAATTTTCCAGGTATCTCACACTTTCATCTTGACATTGTTCTGTTATTTAAAACCATTTCAGGGCTCTTTTGTATGGAAAAGAGGATATACAGCATTAATAAGTATGCCAGCCATAATGTTTAAGTACTGCAAGCCCTTGCATGGAGTTGAATATTTAAATATATTCTAAATATGCTGCTAGTAGGCTCCAATTAAGGTATGTGAGAAGCATAGTGTAGGTAGATCAGAATATTCCTAATGTGTCTTAAACTTACCAAGATGAGTTTTCTCTCAGTGTTTACTCATTAGCCTAGCTAGCACAAAAGGCAAACTCCACTCCATACTTAGACACACCATATATAATAGTATGCCCAAGCTAGGGGAAAAATGTGTGTCCTGACCACATACCAGGTAAAAAAAGATAAAGAATCCTAGTGAAGATATGGTTTTCACATGTTTAAATAAACCGAGAAGAACATTAAGTAGGAGTTTAGGGGTTACCTTGATTTATCAGAATTTAGTTAAATTACACCTTCAGTCTTCACTACATGTTAATGACTATAATCTTGGTCAATGTAAGACAAAAATGTAGTTTTTATGCCTAGTGGAGGCAAGGACTCAGCATAACAAGGTTGCTTACATAGCACAGCTGTATCACCGTATACATGAGACCAAAATTTTTAGATGTGTTGTCAGCTTAGCATCTTAAGCCAACTTTTACTTATCACTCAGGTGTTTAAGAAATTCTTAATAAATTAGGCACCTATACTTATGGACTAATCTTTCAGTTCTAGAAAACCACTCAATTTCACCAAGGAGAGGTTATGTCATTTGTGAAGTGAAGATGGAATACATACAGATATATACCTGTATGGCTAGAAATAACTAAGAAAAAGGTGAAGAGAGAAGTAACACCCTTCAGTTCAGGAATTTCCTCTTCTGAGGCAAGCACCATGGAAATCTCTGAGTTCCACTAGCTCTTCTCACCTCTCCCCTTTTTTCAGAGTAAGAAAAGGCAAGGCTGTTATTACTTTTTTGTACTTATGGTTGACATTGTAACAAAGCAGTTTTCTATTAAAGTTCATCTCCTAGCTTCATTTAACTACAGGCTTCATCTGGCTATCTAGACTCCTAAGACAAGATACTTCCTCCATGCAGCACTCCTTCTCACTGTAGGGGCTCTTTGGAGTTCCTCAGCTTTCTTCAGTGTCTGCAGAGGAAGTTTGAGCAAGAAACTTTGACTAAACCTTTAAAAATCAAAATTAACTTAGATGAATTACTGCCCCAGAACATGAGGAGCAGAGGTGAAGGTCCACTGACATAAATAGCTTGTAGAGGTGTTTTCTGGGAAGTACAAGGAGTGTTTTCCAGTAAAAGGAGATCTAGCATCTTCTTTTCACTCAGTGAACATGTAAAAATATAATGTTTTGGACATGTCTTAAGGAATTAATTTTTAGTATTTTTAAAAACTTGTTTTAGTATTAATCCAAGAGTATTGCCTCAGTAATATCACATCATTCCTGTCTGATTTTAGGTATTTAACTAAGTTATTTATATATATTTAAAGACAATTAACTCTGTTAAAAAAAAAAAAAAATGTCTTTGGAAGTGCATAGCTGAAGCATTTCTGGTCATTTCTTATCCCTTCAAAATGCTTATTCCAATTTTTTTTTTTAACAAAATGTTGTAAAGAGTCAACATTTGTAAACATTTTGCCTTGAACCAAATAGTCATTTTCCTTCAGGGAATGGTTTTCATTACAACTTGAAAGACATACAAGTCAGTTGGACACTGGGAGTAGACGGAAAAAGTGCAGGTTTTCCTGCGGCACTTGCTCAGCTGTTAGTACAAAACAATGCACGGAATATTACGTCAGAATTGAAAGATGTCCTACTTCTTACAAAAAGCAGGTAATAAGGGAAGCTCATCTCTGTCCTTAAAGGACACAGTCATGTGCTGCTACTTGGGGAAAAAAAGAGTGCAGAAAACCAGGAGAAAAAACCCTTTCAAATCAATCTGCAAAGGAGTGCCACAAGGAAGCCCCCCACAAAAACACAGCTGGCAGCATCTAGGATCTCTGTGAGGCTCAGTGAGTTACAAAGAGGTTATGATGCTTCGGTGCAAGCCCTGCCTCAGACTCTAATTCAGAAATCCGGCAAGAAATGAGGGACTTGGGCCAGAGGGCTGGAAGGACCCAACCAAAATGTAACAATAACTTGTCCAAGCACAGATCAGCACTAAAAATTAAGAAAGCTGAAGGTTTACATAATTAAAGGTGTGGCTACTCCAGAAAAGTACATGAGCCCACGGGGATTAAGACTGGCCTAGACCAAAAAGGGTTACTTGGTGATAAATAACCCTTAGAAATGCTAATTATGTTATGCCCTAATGTTATTTACTGCCTAATATTGTTCCCTGTGACTCCTTTAATTAATCTACCTGACATTCTCACTAACTCTTTCCTTTTATCCTTTGCTGAGATTAAAGGTCCTTTTTATCTTATTGCTTTTATGTTCATTCTTGGGTGAATCCAGTATTAAATTAGATGCCCATGTGCATTTTGAGCACCCATGGCACTCACTTTTGGGGTTCACAGCAACCTTATTGCCCCTTCTAAATTTACCCAACACAGAAGTTCCCAAAATATAACATTTCCCAGTTAACAAAATACTTCAAAGTGACAGCATCTTTTTTTTAGACTCACAGGAAAGCTTTTGTGCTTTTTTCAAATCAAAATTTGTCACTAGGCTCTAAGTCACTCTGAGAAGCTATCTAGCTAAATTACCCAGTAATTTTCCTTTGCTAGTTTGCCCAAAAAACTCACAAACACCCCACATTATTATTTCTCAAGATTGTTTTTTCTCTCTCGGGGTATCTTTGAATTGCTTTTAATTACTCTGACTGGTCAAGCTCTCTACTGAAAATGCTCCAGTTCCCTGAAGCAGATCTTTCTGATGACTTAGGCAAGAAATAAATATTATTATTTCACCTTGTAGTAAATTGCCCATGATCAGCTCTACCCCGCAAAGCATAATCTCACAGCACTTTATAATTGTGGTGGCTAGTTCACAGCAACATTTTATCCTGTAACACATATACTCCAAGGCAGATTAAGCAAACAACTTGTTTACAAACAGTTTAATGAGGAGTAGCTAGGACACACACAACAGTTTCCTTTCCCCCTGAAAGAAGCACACTTCCAATTTTCTTTATACAGCTGTCAGCAGCAGACTCCTCTCTGAAGGTCTTCCAGCGTGTGACCTCGCAGCCGCAGGACCCACGTGCCTTTTGCATCTGCCCGTGACTCCTCAGTGAGGGTGGGAGCCCGGCCAGCACTGCCCCCCTCACCTGAGAATGTCCATCTGACCTCAGCCTCTTCCCTGCAGCTGGGTGAGAGCTCCCTGCACACACAGCTCCAGCCCCCAGGGCTGTGCTCAGGGGAGCCTTTCCCTGCAGCGCCACTCCAAGCCCAGGGCCAAGGTCTCCATGAGCATCCAGGCTCGTGTCTCTGCTTTCCTCTCTTGTGATTCCTCTTTCTGCAGCCCTGGAAAATATGTTTGATTCCACCATTGTTCAGAAATTAACGTTCCTTTTCTCACATAATTTAGTTGTCATTTCCCTCCTCTTCACCTGTAATGGTATTTTATGCCTGTGTGGTATTTTAAACATTTTAAACCAAATATAATAATCTTTCAATGGTTTCTTCATAAAACGTGATGGTGAGCCAGACTATTGCTCATTCTTTTACATGGCTTGCCTACCAAAGTAGTCTTGTGCTTTGATTTCTAAGCTTTTGGCTGGGATACCTTTTTTAGTTCTGAGTTAATATAGCACTGGGTGCAAAGGGAGACCTTGCCCAGGGGTAGAATGGTTAGACATATATTCTCTGGAAGTACTACTAACAGTAATAATAATAACAATAATAATAATAGTAATAGCAAAATTTCTTCAAGGATACCACACATGAGGAGTGAGATTGCGGTCAAAGGATAAGTGTTATTAAATATTTGATGAAATAGTGAGATACTGTGGTGTGGTGGAAAAAAAACATTTAAAGGAAATATTTTTGCTCAATTTCTGTTTTAGCAAACATAATGAAAATTCAAACTCATTTAAATTTATGTTTTGTGATTACTTTTGCTATTCCTGTGAGAGTTGTCTGCAATAACTCTTCAACTGAGCTGAATTCTGTAACTTACTTAAATGATAGTATTTCTGCTATGTATTATCAAATTGTTGAACAAAAACATGCAGAGACATCAAGAATTTTGATGTAAAACTGCAGCTGTTTGAAAATGAGCAATGAATATCATCTTTAGAGCAAATTTTGTCATCACCCTGCTGGGCACTTAGGTATCTTCTGTTTTCTGTATTACACATATTTAAAATATATAAAGCAGAATGAAATTCAGAAAAGATAGATATCAAGCTACTTGCATGACATTACAACCCTACATTACTACTGCCATAATAATACTGAATACCCGAGGCTATGAGTAGTGATAATCATACTAAGCCTAGCATAGATTCTCACTAAGACGATGATCTCTGTTCTGATGCCTACTGATATTAAATACCAACAAAATTCGGGGCCTTGTTGGGAGATACTAATCCAACATATGTTCTGCCGTATGGATCTATCTCTACTATTATCATGTAATAATGGTGCTCTGCAAGGCGCAGAGAGCAGTACACAGCTTGATTCATTTCCCATTATCAGGTAATACACAAACTGAGCTGACTGTAGTATCAAATTTCTGTGTATGAAAAGGGAAAGTAAGAAGTACACTAGTGTTAAAAAAGAGAAAGAACAAATAGGGAAAACGTATGCCTGCCAGGGTCAGAACTGTGGGCTTGCAACCATTACCTTAGCAAAGACTGAGAGGCTATAGTTATATTTTATTGCTTGTATTAACTACCACTATGTAAGATGATGGGTGACAAGGTGAAGGTGATGAATAGAAAAGGCAGCTGCATAGCAGACCTGTATTCCCCTGATGTTTACTTATGTTTCCATAAAAAAATAGAATAATGCCTGAACAATTTGCAACCAATTCAGAAATCAGAATGGTAAGGTTAATCTAGAAAGATACTTGGAGTTGCTCTCTCTTGATTCCTGCTTCATTTTTCCCATCATTCTCTTATGCTACAGGTACTTGAGTCTCCTGGCTGCAGGCAGGAATGGCTTCAGACATAGGAGCTACATGATTAATATGCAGTGAAGATGAGTTTCATTGAATGCTGCTAGTTGTTATTAGTTTGCTAAAGAGATGGTTCTTACATTCATAAGAGGAAAAACGGGACAGATACCTCCATGCAAAAAAGTGAAACAATGAAAAGTACATTTCTCAATAACTTTCCATTCTGCTTGTTAGGCATTGCACTTTGTTCAGTACCATCAACAAATTAATGTTATACAAATCAGTGTTCTGATAGGCTATATGAAGATGTTTCTCGTTTTCTGTTTTGTTCCCTTGGAAAGAATAAATAGCTCTTACTCTTATTTTTAGCTTTTTTGACCCAGTGTTATTCTACATGACTTGGAGACTTTGTCCATTTCTGCAGTACTAGTCACAATCTGTACTAAACAATTCATTTTAGATGTTAACATAGATAGAAATTTTAAACAGCTATAACTTTGAAAAGCTGAATTAAAAACTGGCCAAGATCATGGCTACAGCTGCTCCTGGGGCCATACATGCTTGTCTTAATTTCGGCACTTTTTATGGAAGAAGAGACTGAAGACACTAAGCCAGGCAGAAAACAGCAGTTGCAACAAGCCCAGACAAAAAGGACAGGGAGACATAACAAGCCTCAGCAAACCCTCAGCTGCTACGGGCACCAGTTCAGCAAGCCTGGGCAGAGACTTGGAGAAAGGGCAGCCTCTCTGTGTAGAACCTGTAGGGTCTGATGTCAGCCATGGAAAGCATCTGCATTTGGTGTCCATGTTGCAGCCATGGCCGGTGGAGGAGAACAGGCCCTTGCAGGGTGTGATTCACTGCTTTTGATGACCCAAGTAACAAGCAGGCACTCCCACAGCATCATTCATACCATGGTTTTTTTCTCCTTTTTTTCCTGTTTTTCTCCTTTGATACCACCATTTATATTAAAATAATGTATAGGTCCATATGCAGGACTTCCCAATTTTTCTGGTTGCACAGTTTTGAGGGAGACTATGTGTTCTTGACACAGAGATGTTTCAGAGGCGTTTCATATTCTGAAGCTAACAGCTTGGTAATGTTAGATTCACTATTGTGTCTATTTGCAATAAGCATCGTGGTGCCAAATACCTGATCCAGGCATCTGGACTTCGTCTTATGGTACCCTCATGAACTTCCATGGAAGGAAACTTGGAGCAGCCACATTCTGCAAGGTACTCTCTGTGGCAGTTTTGTGCAAAGAAGGGGAAAATTCAGCATCAATTTTCTGTTGTCCACTCTTGCTCACTTATTGAAAAATAAACTTTACATGGCAAAGAAAGAAAGAAAGAGTTTTAAAAACCAAAAAAGTTCAAACATTTGCTAAAATAACTATATTAATGTTGTTATTTGAACTCATGTATTCACACACAGAATGCTTCTCATTGTAAATGAAAATACTTATCTGTATACTGTCTGAAAATACTTATCTGTCCCCCCACAAGAATTTTTCAAAGAAATTAGATTCTCTTTGTTAAAAATTGAATCCTGGAAAGTATTTGTTGTTAATATTGAAACCCCCATTTTGAAAAATATAATCAATATTTGAAAACTGACTATTTTCCTGTTTTCATTTATGGGAAATGTCAGCATAAAAAAGAAATTGAAAACAATCTTTTTTTTCTCCTTTCTCAACTTTCTCATGAAAAACAAATGGTATTTTCCTTCAGCTCTACTGGCAACAGAAATGTCAATATAGAAAGCCTTCAGGCATCAGTCTGGGTTTCTCTTCAAAAGCACAAGGTTAATGAGCATATTGAGAATAGGAACTTACAAGTCTGAAGGAACCTCAGATCCATCTGCTGGACTATTTGCTCCATGACTCACAGGAGAGTGAAAGGTTGTATTACCAGCCCTTCCCTCTAACAGGATAGATAACACTTGCTAAGCTTCTGATGATCAATCCCCACCTCCCCGCCCCACCACCAGATCCTGCAGCTGACTTCCCAGATGTTAGCAATTCCCTGCAGGATGAGTATGTAATCTGAATGTTAGAAGGCTTCACTTATCTACTGGCCAGAATTTTTTTTTGTTGGTAGTAAATAAAACAAGATATCAGAATTGAGAGGCTTTGAAAACATATCATCAAAACACTTATGCTGAAATATAATCCTAAGAAATACTGCCAGTTTAAAACAGAGGCAACAACTTCTTCACCACCGCTACCCTTTATTCAGTACAATTATTTGCTTTTCAAAACACTATCTAAAAAACTTAAAACAAAACAAAGCAAAAAAACAACTGCAATACATATGATTCCATGTGCTAATGGATAAAAAGAGACTTATGGGTGGGAAATGGTAAAACTTTATAACTTTTTTCATAACCCTATTCACACTGAGGAGAAATATATGTTTTCAGGAGTACCACATTTGAACAACTGCAAAAGTAGTAGCTGTAAATGTAGAAAAAGATACCATCCATTCTGCATAAAAGTGTCACTGCCTGGCTCAATGACACAACACAGCCAGTGTTAGAGCCTGGATCAAAACAAAATTCAGGAGGTTTTTTTTAACTCTGCTATATACTTGCATTAATGGATTTTAAACTTCTTTGAAAAATATGGAATGTTTAATAAATAAATTTTGACTTTAAAATAATTTTTTTTCCTCATGTTGTATGAGTGGCTACAACGTTCCATAGAACATCTGCATAGAAATATGGTATTTAGGACAGTTAAAACAAAGTTATCTTTGAATCACAGTTTGACATTTCTCTTTTCTTTCTTAGCTGTATTTTTAAATAAAAACCTGTCTTTGTCTTAAATCACAATGTAAAGCTGCTGTGCTAATCAATTAATAACATTTGCGATCATCAGGCAAATTATTTTTGCTACACTGATTTTATCATGATCATTGTTCTGCATGTGTACCTGATTATTATCAGCCTGCAGGACGTGTCTGTGCAAAGACCAGGGTAATGCACAGTAGATCCTTGCAGACTGCAGTAACTGAATTAAAAGCTCCAGGCACTGCCAGAGCACCATGCACAGAAGAGAAACCAGCTAAAATGTCATGCTAAAATTCCTTCATGTAATCTTAAATTCTCCAGAAACTTATCTTATGTATCTGCACAGACACAGTGAAAATCTCAGCAAATAGTAATTTTCTGGATTTACTGCATGACAGGAACATCAGGTGGTAAGTTAAATAATGCAAGGCACAGATATTGAGTAAAAATGTTCCTGTGAGCCTGCTCACCAGAGACATGTGAGCAGCTGGTTCCCACTGCAATTCCTATTTTCTTCTAAGCCTCCCCAGCTAGGATAAGTAAAAGCTTTATCACAGTCACTGACAATCTGACAGCCATGTGAGATAGGCTCCCCATGAACCAGGAGGATCAGAAACTTCCTCCTGAAGTATCGGCAGCCAGCAGCACCTTTCCTGCTTTGATTCCCCATTTCAGGGCACTGCACCTGCTCAGAGAGTGCTGCACCTCAGCACGGACAGCAGGGAAGGCTACACTGGCATCTCTCACACACTTAGTAAAGGTTAACATGGAAAGTCCGAGTCTGTGATCATCCTCAGAGCATAGCAGCTTTTCACATGAAAGGGATGCTCCTAAAAGATGAGGGATCAAACAGATCAAGACTCACACTGTCTCTGGGAAGGCTGGAGGTGGCATTCCCATATGCCACACCATCTGTAATGATGGAATATAGAGGAGATGGTCATGGATTTGGGCACATCAGTGGCCTGATGCACCAGTGCTCAGCACCTTCTCGTGGGGGCCAGGTCTGTGAGCTGGATCAGCCTGCAGTGAGAGGCTCATACTGGCCAGCAGGCATGTGGAGGTGCCACCGCACCCTGCAAGGTGCTCGATTCTGGGTACTGGATCCTTCCAAGTGTAAAATGCTTATCACATGCAAGAATGGATTGAAAAATATTTTTCTGGTAGACTAAATAATTCCAAGAGTAGACAGAGGAAAGTGGAGAAAAGAGAGATATCTGTGCAAGTTCAATTATTTTTTCTATAATTATTTATATATTAATTCCAAGAAAAAGGGGGGAGGGGGGAAGGTGAGTGGAACAAACAAAAACAAAGCAAAGAGAAGATTCCCAGTAATTGGAACAGTTTCAGTATGACAGGCAGAGATACAGGTTGATGCGACATTTAAATGAGATGTCAAAAATTCCATGCAAAGACCAGTGTGGCAGCCCTGCTGTGTAAAGATGCTCAGTGACGAGCCTGGCAGGTAATCGATGGAGATTTGCTAAGGCCTGTGCTCAGCAGGTACTTAATGCCTCTGTAATCACAGCTCGAATGAAGCTCACCTCCAAATTTTGCTGTATTTTTTCAGAATCTGAGAGGATCCCTACATACATAAGAGATATAAAGATACCAGGGTACATCTGGACAAGAAGCTGACCCTCTTTTAATTCATGTTAGTTGCAGAAATACATGGGTGTTCAAGAAATACAGGATTGGATCCAAAGAATAATTTTCTAAATTATACCGAGTGGAATATTCTGTGCAGATGAATTTAATAGTCCAGAGATTCTCCTACGAAAATGCATAACTTGCCAACTTTTGCGGCATGAAAGATATATGTGCCCACGTGCACATGTGTGTGTGTGCTTTCATGCACAGAATGTCAGAATTGGTTTATATTAGTGCATATTTAAGCAGGAAATGTAAGACAGGTATTACAACTAATAATCTAGTGAGTTTAGATCTGTGAATTTGAAACAAAACATAATTTTTCTTTAAAGGCCATATGATGATACAGTTTTGTCAAAAACACAGAGTAAAGTACTAGAATTCTTTTTCCCTGGTAATATCAGCATAATTTATGTCTCCATAAAAAAAAAAAAATGTTGGAAGTCTGTTCATCTAGCAGATTGTGTCTGGGTGAGATTTTATGCTAATAAGTTAGAATTCTAAGTTTGATTTACATGATGGATAATACAAAGAGAGTAACAGTGAAAAAGAAATACATTTTTAATATACTGCTCTGCAGTCTCTGTAGTAAACCAGCAGATGAACTATGAAATTTATTTTTTAGATTTCATTAGGATTGTATTAAGATGCATGAAAGATTATTATCCATATAGGTAAAATAAAAAGAAGATCTGTCTATTGTGACAATTACAATTTTTTAAAAAATCCTTTGAGGTTGGAGTTTCCTACCATGTTAGACAAGCTGGCTCGACTTAGTCTCAAACTACAGTAGATGCAATAATTCATAGCATCTGAATGGTAAAACAGTATTCCAGTATTTAAATTAGCCTTTAATAGATAGCATGAATCATTTTTGTACTCATACTTTTGCACCTAGGACTGCACTGCCAGAAATGCAATGTTCATGGTGACATTGTTTAAGGGTCTAATCTCATATTGCTGCTTCAGTAAGATTCTAAGGGTTGCAGAAAATGTGATGGGGTACACTGAACAAAGTTATTACAAATAAAGCACTCCTCAGCTGTTTAGATAACTCTTCCAGAAGACAATTTTGAGCTACATTTCTATACAGCAGCAGTATAACAAAAAATATTTTTAATGAAAAGTAAAAGCAGATGACAAATTGTATCCAAATCCAAGCTAGTGAGTTCTTACAAAACAGTAAGTTTGAGCCTTGACTGTTTGTAATGTGATAAAGTTAATGTAAATTTAATGGCTTTCAAGACACAAGCTATTAAATACCATACAAACCTGGTAAATCTGTTTGAAAAGTCAGTCGCTAGGCTTCTAGATCTTCCTGCAGTTTCAGAAATTGCAAGTTTAATTTCCAGCACCCCCAGCTGAGATTCAGGACTACAGCAAAAACAATGACTTTCTTTGAGGTTTTACACACCAGTCAGGAGAGTGAGTCACTATTCCAGGTGATTGCCAATATATACAGAGACAGATACATGCAAGGAGGGAAAGCCCCATGGAGGGAGGGATGAAGGGCTGCCTCACCACTGCGAACCTACTGCACCCCAGTCTGCAGCCAGCCCAGCCAGCACAACTTTGCCTGAAGTCATTCCCCAGCCATTGGCTGGACTGGCACTGAACTGAAACAGGGTAAAAATACACTGTGTAGGAAAAATATGAAACCTTTCTTGACTGGCAACAGTGAAAAATACCCAGTAGACAACAGCACCAACAGACCAAGATATATTTCTACTGCACCAAAAAAAAAAAAAAAAGGGGGGGGATGGGGAATTAACTGCAGAACATTTTATCATGCTGGGCAAAATGCAGACTTCTGCAGGTTGTAATGAAGCAGTCATAGCATACCTGTCTCACAGGCTTTGCTCCCACTGAGCTATCTCCCAGTTCTCATGGACTAATTTCCCTAAGCATCAGCAGCTAAATGTTTTTCTGCACATTCAGCTGAAATTTTTATGAATTTTTAAGATTTTCAGCTTAACATATTCATGATGAAAATTCTTGAACTACTATTAAAATGCATGAAAGAGTCAATGACAATTCCATGAAAAGCCACAAAGGTTTCACGAATCTGACAAAGGTACATCCCTTAGTATGCAGTTTCTCTCATGCAGATATTGGACATAAATAAGCAGAGTAGGGACATCCTCTCCCACCAAAGGTGCTCTTTTGCCTCCTTCAAAAAAAAGCAGAACTAGCAGCAAACACAGCACTGGCATACTCCTGTAGTTGCTACTGTACAGTGCAATCATGCCTTTAGACTTCCTACCCATTTCCTGAAATTTACGACACAGGGTGCCTGACCCTATCTCACTCTGATGTTCCAGCCCTGGACCCTTTCTGAAAACACTGTATCTCTGAAATTACGTTTCAAATCTGCAAAGAAAAGATCTCCTAGAGAGGTTATATATTTCTGTTCTGTGATATCATCAAACAGAAGGGTTGTGAAATTACCATTTAAGATGGATGCTGAATAAAAAGTCAGTTTAAAATACTCTGCTTGGTCAGTGACAGCAAAGCCTTGGAGTTTAAAAATAGCTTCAGAATAAGATATTTAAGCTTTGTCTGTTGAATCTGATCCACATGCAGATGATTTGGGTGAGTGTGCCTGACTAACAGACACTACTTTCACTTAACTACCGTTCTTTATACACAGATGAGTAAGAATGTCCAAGAATTTCAAGACTGATGTCATATGCCTTTTTCTTTTTCTTAACAGTATTTTATATAACCAAGACAATGTCGATCAAGATTGTCAAGCCACAAGAAGAAAAAATCTCTGTGAGAGTAACTTCTTCTAACATAGAAACAACATTTTTATTGTCAAAACCAGTGCCATTTTCACTCCAAAGCTCCTGTGCTTTTCTTTCCCTACAGCATTCTGCCTAAGATCCTTCCCAACTTCTTGTCCCTTAAAGAAACACATCCTAACCAAAATCCAACCTGTAAAAATTATTAACTCCTGCATTGGCTGTAATAGTCCAGGAAGAGTAATGACCAGCTATTCTGCAAAGGTCCCCATTCTGTTTCTCTACTACATTGTGGATGTGGGGGACTCAATCATTTCAGAAAAGAGGAGAAACAGGAGTATTTCCTTACATGAGATGAAGATTCATGCCAGTACATGGGGTTTTTTTTAATTTGTGTCTCTTAGAGCATGAAGACATACACCTCCCTAAGAGCAAAGAAAGATTTAGCATATTTTTAATATATGCCATTATCAATAAAGTAAATAGTTAAAAATTAAATTAATTGAACAAGGGGGACAAAAGTTTGGATTAAAGTCTTTGCACCTGAGTCCTAAATTTAAGGCATTAATTCAATAGAATAATATCATCGTTTGTACATACCTTAAGTAACCAGCAAAGGTATACAGAAAATTTGAAAATCACATTTCTGCCTAAATATATTGAAGCAATTACAGTTTTAAGTAAAGTTAAGGCTTCAGTTTAGAAACACCTATTCTCTGTTTCCTGAAGTAATCTCATTGAATTTTACTTTTGAGGTATTTTCAGATTTGGCAAGTAATGCTTTTTCTGACTTCAGCAGGAGAAGAAAAAAACCTCAGACTATATTGCTGTATTGGGGATCTATTATGAAATTGAAACTATTACAATGCCAGCTGACCATGACTAGAATAAATATTTTCTTGAAGTTTTCCAAGTCCAGAAAATGAAGCAGAGAGTCTCTAGAAGTGCCTACCCAGATATCCCTTGCACAACTGCAAAGGGTTGCCAATTGTTACAAATATCTTCTCAAGCAGTCTGCATAGAAAAATAAGGCAGTGAGACCAATTGATTTAAGTTGGGAAAAGCAAATAGGCTTTTGGACACAAAGATATTTTTTGAATACAGAGAATTTACATCCATTATTTACAAATGCTGTGTGACCATTAAAGAATCTTGATTTACTTAGAGATAGCATCCAACACGGAAAAAAATTAAGACTTTTCCACACAGCACTGTTGAAAAGGGGGAATAAGGGGGGAATACTTTTTTTATTTAATAACACCTTACACATGTAGGTAGGTGTGTTTTCTGAGACTCAGAAAACACTTAAGAAAAAAGCCAGAACTGACTTTTAAAGGAAATATTTAATTCCCTGTACTCTCTATACAGGGGGATCTATCTGGGGATACCACAGTAGAGTGTATTTTTTGCTGCATTTACAACTCAGTAAGAATGAGAAAAATACTGGAAGCCTCCCAGTAAAGGAGGTCTGTACTAGGCAAAAAATACAGGAAAGCATTAAAGTTTGTTCTGCACAAACAAAGTAACTCTGTCTTCTGTCCCTCTACCTAGAAACATTAATAACTGAAACAAGTGCCCAGTTGACTTTGAGATGAGGTGGCTCCCGGACTGCAGTGAAAACTCATTTGCCAAACCCTCAATGGATTGAGGTAGAACTGATGTATTTTGCTTTATTTTTAATTCCTAAAATTGACTTACTTACTGCAAATAGCCTGGCAGAGGATATACAATTTTGTTGTCAGTGCTAGGCAGAGTTTTGCTGGAACTAGATCTCTCTTACTCAGTGCCTTTTTTTGAGGGAGAGTACCTCTCTGCAGCTCCTTATGGAGAAGCTTTATGGCTCTGAATACTTAAAATTTCCTCTGCCAGAAGAAAGCTTTTCCAAAACCAGATAAACATGAAATGCTGAACAATACAATTCTGCAGAGTTGCTTTTTGAAACAGCTTTTCTTTTAGAGGAAAACATGGTTAACCATCTTTAGCCAGTGCTCTGCAAAGAGATTTTACCTTGTATGATCTTAAGCCACAGTTTCCATAACTCCAGTTATTGTTTAAGGGGTAATAAATCACCTTATGTCTTTCTGCCTCCCTCTTTCCCCTGTCAATTTGTACAGAAACTACTAAACTGCTGAAGAGGAAAAGTTTTCATGAAAGTTTTTTGTCTTGTTTTTGTTTTTTTCTGGAGGAGCAGTAATACACATTTTGAATCTGAAATAAACTCTTTCACAGAGTCACCAGTCCAGAGTTTTGTTTCTTTATGGGATGCTGTAAAGCTCCACTGATGAGCTTGATTCAAGACATTCCTCAGGTAGAACTGAGTTTTCACTGAACCTTCACACAAATTGAATGCTCCAGGTATTTGTCTCAACCTCAAAATCCTTCTCAGAACCCGCTCCAGACTCATGGCCTATGAGATACTGGAGACCAGCCATGTAAGTCTTGTTTGTTAAGAACAACACTTATCATATATTTCATATCACTCCAGTGTACCTGTCTCACTGTTGCATCATGAAATCAAATCTCAATCTGTTTCAGGTGAGGTTGCAGTAGCACTTGCATGAATGGTGCCCCTAATCCAGGCAGGACTTCTGGCCAGTGCAATATAGTTGATAACAACTGTTTCTAATAAGAAGATGTTAAAATATTATTTTTAAAATATATTATATTATATTTATTCTATTATATTAATTCTATTATACTGTTATATTATAATATAAATAATATTTCTTGAACTAAAATCTGAGAAATCATACTGTCGTGTAAAAGAAAACCCTTAGAAACTTTTAAAGTAATCACTTAAAATACGGCATTTATGCCCTTTTAAGAGAGATGGACATCCCTAATTTGAAAATCTTGGTGAGCAAGCCAAGTCCTATTTTTCTGCTCATTGTAACTTATTACACCAAGCATGCACCTAACTATAAAACCTTAATGCCACAGAGGACATTTCTTAGTAAAATACTCACTTAATGACTCTGAGGCAAAGTGCTGCAACACAGAGTCTCAAGCTGTACAACCAAATTAATACAAGTACCATTAAGCATTGGGCTCCCTTTTCTCCCTATGGCATTCAGAACAGCTCAGCGCTAAACACAAAGAACAGAGGCTTTTTTTTTCTCCTTAGCACATGAATTATTACATTTTCAGGACAGAAAATAATATTTATGAACTCTGGCTAGCTGTTGGGATTAGAAATGGTGTATCTGTATACTTGCCTCATGACTATAACTTTATACAATTGTCTTCCCCATTTCCAGGCCACCAGTATGAAGCCAGTCATTGCTGTCAGGCAATTTGAATTTTGTCAGGGCTATGGATGAAAGGTTTGTATGTATCTTACTCATAGTAACCACAACCCAGTTTCTACCCACAGAGGACTGTTCTGGTGGGGATGGGACTGCCTTACTCCTCTCCCAGGTGCCGTGTGCATTCTGGGGTCTCCTGTAGCTGCTCAGTTTGGGAATAGGAGGGGCCCAATATGCAGAAGCCAATGCCAATACTACAGGCAAGCTTTCAAAAGTATTTGTTGGATATGAGACCGCCAGCTGCTGTAGAGAACCTCAGCTAGGTGAGAAGCCAGAGCAAAATCACCTACAAACAGTCTCAGTCCCTGGCCAAACCCCCTGGAGAAAACAAATTACCAAAGAAGCATCAGCTAGCTCAGCCTTTTATGGCAATGCCATATTTCTTTTCCTTCTCTCTACATTGAAAAGGACAGCTTGGCCTGAGTCACAACATAAATGCAGCACAGCAAGACAAACTTGACTGATGAGCATAAGAATACAGCAGTGGTTCATTTAATCAGAAGCTTTTATAAGCAACTAATGTAAATTAAAATGCTGAAAGGAAAAATCAAAGATACCCAGGCTGCTTGAACCTGCTTTAAAAGCATACCAACACCCATATCCACACCCTTTTTTTACTTCTTTAGTTCCTTCTGGAACTATAATATATAGTTTTTTATAATTAAATAAAAACCACAAACCAGAACTTTCAAACAGGATTGTACTTTACATTAACAAAATGCTCCCTCACAAGTGAGTCAGTCTGTGATGCCCATTAATGGCTAACAGCTCCGTTAAAAAGGGTAAGCAAAAAAGCCTTAGAATGTTTTATTGTTTAACGTGAAAGCACTCAGAACAATGGATGGGCATTTTTTTTCTATGAATCAAAATAATCACATTTAATTAATCAAATGCACACATCATCTGATTCTGTAGCTGTTCTGTGCATGGAAGTCAAGTGGGTTTAATAAGAGGCAACTCAATAGAGTCAATTAATACATTTTTCTCTAACCTACAAAATGAGGGCAGTTGGTTTGCTTGCATATAAGTTTACTCCTGAATGAGTATCTGTGGTCTCCAGTGACAACTACTCCAGATAGGTGTGGGTTTTTTTTAGAAGTGGCTACCAGCTATGGCTTTAAAGGCCAGGCCAGGAACAAATCAGGAAATGGCTCCAAAAGCCAGTTGAATTCAGCAGTATCAGAAGGTCATTTTTATCTTTGATGAACAAAACACTGTCAAAAACCAAACACCTGCAAACAGAAAACTCATTTCTGAAATACCTATCTTAAGGCTATGTCATGTTCCTTCTGCATTCAGTCAGGAATTTTCAAGAAATTGGAATGTCTATGCTGAGTAGAAATATGAGCAGAACAGTATAGAGTATGAAACCAGATGAATGTCAGAGGAACAAAAATGTAGTCTAGGAACTTATTTATCTACCTAGTCAATATGATTTCCTCCCTACTGAAAAGAAATCAGAGCATTATAGTACCAATATCCTGGCTATTCAGTAGAGTTAACTGGGAGGTCTATTAATTGTGCGTTAGTCTCTTGGATATACCTGTCTGCAGTACAAGGGCAGGGGTTGATTTTAGTGTCATGTTCAAAAAGAAAATGATCAGATCATTCAAAGACAAGAATACATTGGCAACACTCTCCCAATTCACCCCAAATAAATCCAAGCTGTGGCTCTTATTTTATCTTGAATGAGAGGGTGATTTAACTCAGAAGATAAAGTAGGTAGGTAGCCAGTAAATACCTTTCAGAATATCTGTTGCCATTTGGAGTTAGGGCATGGCAATCAAATCATTACAGGGAAAATAAATGTACTCAGGGACCAAGGTTTTGCAAATGACCACTTCTTGAGACAATCTAGCATCTCTTCCTTTAGTGCTAAAATGGTGTCTGAAAAGGCAAAAAGACAATCCATCCTGGCAGCAGTTTAGGCTTTGAGAAAACTCAGCTGAGCAAGGAACATCAGAACAGATTATGAGACGTTCCTCCAAGTTATTTGCATAAGAAAGCAAGTTTATATAGTACCCAGACCTGCTAAAAGGAAGATGGATCATGGCAAGAGGTGTTAGAGAAGAATCAAGTGCTGAGTTGCCTTTCAGGAGCAGAGCAGTCATGAACTATTGATTATATGTGAGTGTGTGTGCATGCACAAGTGGCAAACAGGGAAAGTAACTGGCTCAGTTTGTTTTCCACCCTCATCCTGCGAAACCACAGTCTTATCAAATGTCACCATAACAAGACCCAGCAAGCTGATGTCGCAGCAGTGAGCAGAAGGCTGTTGGTTCATCTTGCTTTGCAAGCATCGCATCAGTTTGTCTCATGTTAGTTTTATATCTCTTGTTAGAGACAAAAAGGTTAATAAAGGAAGTATCAACCTGGTGTAAGTCAGCCATGTGCTGAGTTTGGCCAGACAGTCTCCAGGGGACCCTCCCAAGCTAGATAATTCATTGATTCTCTCACCTAAAAATTTGGTCAATACTGGTAAGTACTGTATTATGTCAGTCATTTCCAAAGGAATTGTATTAAAATATACATAGTATTCCATTCTGACATCTCTTCACAAGGTATGTTATACATTTTCAAGTATCCACCACAACATGTCTACTTGTACATTGTTTTTCTTCCCAAAAAATTGTATTTACAGTACGTTTCTGCACAGATACCCAGATGTTTTGACTTCCATAACTTTATTTTTACAAATGCTAAATGGCCATAGTTGTCATTGGACCTTTGAAGTTGATGTAGGGTCCCATAGACCATTATAGATTAACCTTCCTTTGTCTAAAACACATGTTACTAGGTGTAGGGGTTTTGAACACAAGACCCTCCAGGGCTGAAAGAGATATCAACCATCTGCAGCATAAAAAATTTTTTGACCCAAGAAAGAAATGAAAGCTGGGAACTGAAATCCTTTCTTGACAGAATTCCGGTTTTACACAAAGACACCAATCCTGGTTTGAGATGCTGTTTTGGGTCAGCATGATTAAGTGACAAGATTTCATAAATAAAGAAGAGAGAAGTGGTAACTGATGCACATTTAGAAAAATGGAAACAGTTTCATAAACATAAATCTTTGCAAAGTGTAAGGGAAATATATGAGTGGGCTGAGGGCAGCTGAAGTGAAGAAAGGTACAGGATAATTCTTATTAGCATAGAGTTTTAAAAATTATCAAAGCTATGATAATTTTTTAATATATGATAAACATATCACATTTCCTCCTTCTTTTCCTCCTTCTTCACATTTCCTCCTCTTTCCTCTTCAGTCCCTGTAGACATTAATGAAATATGTGGGCTATTTCCTGGAGACCTGTTGTTGGCTCTGGTTTGATCATGAAGTTAAATTACACAGACCCTTCTCTAATCCATGGTCTCATGATTTTAACTGAGTACAGCCACTCTACTGTGAAAGTTTTTGCTTATCTCCATGCATTTTATGGTCATCTCACTCACCTGCTAACTCTCATTTTCTCAATAGCACTGTAGCTTGAGAGTGGCCCAGGAGCCACACCACACTAAATTTTCTTGGGTTCAATAAACCTAACCACCATGGCTGAGATTTTTATTCATCAATACTCTTCAGTTCATCTTATTACAATAGGCATTGCTGATGGCACAAAATGGCTCTTAGACCATATAGGGAAGTTCATGTGGGTGTTTCCAAATCACAGTGCAACAACAGCTACTGGACAGTTTCCTTAGTAAGTGCCCAGCATGCATGAGCTAAAGCCTTGGGTTAGGCAAGGGTGTGCTACTTGAGTTTGCACTCAGTTATTTGGAAATTGAAGTGATATGTCATCATTAAATAGGGACTTAAAGGGAGGCTAAGAGAGAAAAGTTGTTGGCCTCAGATAGGAGCATAAATGTTATGCTTTGATAACATAGGCAATTTTATTCTCTGTTTGTAGAGCATAGACCTCTAGTCTGACCACTGAGTAAATTTTTTTCCTGTTTACATATTTTATCTGCCAGAAACTCCCTTCTCACAAACAATTTGTGAGTCTCCTGAATTAGCCACTATTTTTTTTTAATTTCAGAAGGTCTGTTTATTTAAAAACGTAAATAATTTGTTTTGCTATATCCAAACTCAACTTTTTTATTTCTCATTTTTGACTTTTCATTAAGAAATTAATCTGCTCCTTTAACTAAGGGGAATAAGGGGTTGCAAATGACAACCTTTGCTTGAACCAAAGCAAATTGGTTTTCATTTTTGTAAAAGAATAAAAAAAAATCGGGTCTATGTAAGACAACCTTTTATTTTTCTAATTCAGAACTTAACTGCAAAAACAATTATTCTTGCAGCTCTATTTAACCTATTCTGATTTCATGGACATTTCGGCTTTGTCGAGACTCCTGAACACCAAGCTCACAAATTGTCTTTCAGAACAATTTGAGGAAGCCAAGATTCAGTGCTATGAGGGAGATCTGCAATCTAGATAGCCTGTTTGAGTGATCAATCGTATACATAGAAAAATGAGAGTATTTTGAATAGGACTTATTATCCAGCTTGTTTATGTCTGCTTTGAATGCTCCTAGAGAAAGCACATTTTTGGCACACACAAGCACCAAAGTGTTACTAGTTCATGACCTTATTCATTCATTATTGAAAAGCATCACCCCAAACACCTGGTAAAAATAACTTAGCCTCATGTCCTGAAGTTAATTTAACTATTAAGGTATCAAAGAATTTGGCATTGAGTTAATAAATCATTCTAGTAAGCATTGTTATGAAGTAGGGTGTAGAAAGAAGCAAATAACCCCATGGAAATCAATCTGTCAAGGGCTGAAAATAAATTACTGTAAAATGGAGTGTGTTTTAACCACTTCTCAGCTGTTTCACTGTTGAGCCATAAAAATAAAGACCTTTTCTGTGTGCTGCAGAGCAGATAGTGTCAATATGTCTAAGTTCAGGGCCAAGTATTTAGAACAAAAGCAGTACTAAAAGATATGCTTGTGGGATGGACAAGCAAATTGAAAACTGATGAAGTTCCTCAATATTATCGTAAGCAAAGTGTGTTAGAAATGTTAAAGATAAAAGGTAGTTCTACCTGGGTTAGAATTAGTTGGCATTGCCAGAGCAAGGCATGGAATACTTTCATCATAGTGTTTCTAATGGAAGGCATAACATCAGCAAACTCTGAATACAACTGTGGAAAGCTGGGAAGGTTAATCATCAAATTAAACATAGGGGAGATTCAAACCACACTCTCTACACGTGTTCATAATGGATGACAGCCCTATTTCCCCACACAGCGTGAGTATAAAGCTTGTGCAAGGACTGACTTCATTATATAGACTTAATATTAATACTTGAAGGAGCTATCATCAAGGGTCATTGACCTCCTGTCTGCTCTGACTGCAGAGGCATCCTCCTGTTGAATTATTCATAGCTATATTTATGTTCTAATTTAAATATCATTTAATATTTAGCTTGTTGCTGTACATTTGCATAGTTAAATACACGGTCATCTGCTGTTTACCAAGCCTGCAGGTTTCAGGGCCACAGAACAGAGCCTGGATATCCTTTCCTATGAATTGCCTACCTCTACTTGTAGGAGCTTACTTTTCCAAACCTGAAAAAAAGATTAAATCATTTTCATACCTGGGGAAAACAAAAAGAAAGAGTCTAATGTTCTGTCTGCCAAGGACCCAAAGGCACTCTTTTTCTTTGGAATCGCAAATTAAAGACATGAATTTAGTTTTTGTAGGTTATTTAAAACTTCAATCATTTGGATGTTTATTAGATGCAGGAAAGACATTGTGAAGATTTATATTTTCTGCCTAGCATTTTGTTATGCAAGACATTGAATCAACCACTTGAGTAGGAAAGAACAGAGAAATTCAGAAAACATTGATAGTCCACGATATGTCTTGTTCTAGTAGAGATCTGTGGGGAAGGAAGACAAACTTGGAGGTCTGCTCTTCCTGGTACATCCTTTCTACAGATGAGACAGAGGAGAAAATCTATTTTCTCTGGAAAATAAAATGCCTATGCCTATAGAGCATAGACAGGAGAGCTGGTTTAAGGCAGGCTGAGCACCAGAAAATCTATTTTCTCTGGAAAATAAAATGTCTATGCCTATAGAGCTTCAGTGGAGAGCTGGTTTAAGGCAGGCTGAGCAGCCAGACAGACAGGCTTAAGGCAGGCTGCCCACAGCATGCTGTTTGACTGTAGTTGAGGCTCCAACATCAGCCCCTGCCAAGGACTCTGAACCTCAGGAAGTCATGACCTGTAGCAGGACTGGCCCTACTCATGGCCACTGCCTCCAGCCTGAGTGAGCAGGGGGCTGTGTCTGTGCTGAAGGAGCCCTGCAAGTGGGCTGTGGCTATTTCTTGCAACGTGGATGATGGGCAAGTCCTGTCATGAGAGCAGATTTGCTCTCTCCTGGTTTCCCAAGTTTTCACCCCAGAGGAGTGAAAAAGAGCCAGACCATTAATCCACTTACCCTTGCACCAGCCTGCAGAACTGGCTGGATGCACCAGCGGAATGGTGCAGTCTATGTGCCCAAACCTGTGTGCCGGAGATCTGCATCCGGGATTTTGCCTCAGGGGACGCAGTCCCTCCTCAGCTCCTCCAGAGCCTGTCTGTCTCCACACCACTCCCCAAAGGCCCTGGGCTCATCTGCCCACAACTGTCACATGAACCTGCACCAAAACTTTTAGGATTCTTCAGGCCAAGATCAGCGACCTCCTACCCCATGTGTGCCCTCCACACAGGAGCCAAGGAAACCTGGGATGGGGGTGAGACGTGGGATACAACACAGGGTAAGGCACTTAGACTAAGCCTCAGCATTCCTGCTGCAAAACTCTTGGCCAGGCTGAAGCTATCTGAATACAGTTCAACACATCCTTAATATCATCAACTTTAGAACTGCAGCAGGGATAGCACAAATTAAGCGTGTGTTTTTGAAAATATTTGGACCCTAATCCAAAATTACTGACAGAACAAATAAATAATTAATCTAGCTGAAAATGTCTCCAAAAATAACTATTTCTTGACTTTGACAAATAAGCTCTCTGTTTATATTACAAGATGAGCAATACAATAGTGTATACCCTCCCCCTAATGGACCTTCTCACTTTCAAAATTAATTACTTCAACAAGACTGTGAACTGTAAAAACAACATGTTTTGCCTTTTTTGGTCATACCTGAAAAAATTACTATATTTGTAGGGAGTTTTTAATTAAAAAATTAAACCACTCTCATTTATCTTTGTACTTTAATTAGATGCTATACAAGTAGAAGGAGGTTTGTTATGTCACTTCTGAAAACAAAATAGGGTCATCAAACTAGGGCTGTGTAATGACTTTCCTGCAATACCTAATGAATGTGGTTTTCTGAAGTGGGTGCTGATATTTTTCATCTCATTTGCCAAGTTGCAGATCCTAAGGTTCTGGTTTCTCTGTTTGGGTTTTTTTCTATACTTTGTTTTAAGCTGCTCAAGTTCAGGTATTTATCCATGGAGGTGTATTTACAATTCAAGAGAGCAGTCTACAGAGGTAGATAAGCTGTATGTGAACAAGCTGTACTGTATCACACCTCAAAGGGCCATGCAGGCTCATGCTCCCAAAGCAGTGGCTGAGCAGGCTGGTAGTCAGAATCACTTCTCATCCGAGTTCCCCAGCTGGGACATTAATCTGTGCAGAAATGGGCTTTGATACATTCTGCACAGAGCTCAGTATATTGTGTTTAAGACACTTGAATTGAGCAAATGAGTGCACCTAGAAATTTTTTTGCTATCATTGCCATTTTTTTTAAGACCAGGACTGGAAAAAGGGGCTATCAGAAAAGGCTGAGGAGTGCACCCACCATAGGAAATGCCGTTATGTCATAAAGAGAAGATAAGCCCATTAGGAGAGCCAGGGAGTGAAGGAATCTTGTGGTTAGTTGTGTTAATAGCTGTATCAATAATGTTCAAACAGGACAGATCCCAGCCTTAGGGTAAGTCTTGTTTCAGCATCAGACATGGTATAGCACAGATATTTTCAGTATGCATTTAAATATAAACTGTTACTAAACCTGATATGGTGACTTGGAAACTTCTGAAGTGTCAAGAAAATACAATTTGGCTATCATTTTACAGGAAGAAATGTACCATTTGCTCAGGAATAAGTAAACTCATGGGAAATGATAACAGTGAAGGGGCAGAGAAACATGCTTCCTTTTTCTAACTTACAGAATGGAAATTTCAGCACCTTCATGTACTGAGTCCACTAAATACAGTTCCCAACCATATAAAACACATGGCATCAATTCTAGGTTTTTTTAAAAAGTCAGGATAGGGAATCTATCAAAATGCAGAATTTGGTGTGTAAGCTTCTTACCTGGTTGTCTACACCAGGCTTTTCACCAAGACAACTAAGAAAGTGTAATTTCTCTTGTAAAAGTCCCCATTTTAAACCAGAACACCCCTCGTTCCCACTTGGGTTTTGATTCAGCCCTGTGCTTGAGCCCAGCTGACTGTTTCTGCCACTGTCAATGTTTATTTATCTCGCTTTTTCAAGCATTTGCAGATTATAATAACTAGCAAAGAATTTGCTAAGATTACACTGAGCAGTGATTATTTACATCCTGAAAATATTTAGATCCCATTGTCAAGCTGACTTGACTCCTGCTGGTATTCATGGGAATTAATTCTGGGAATTAATTATGAAGCCATACATACCGTGAGCAACATGTCAAACAGTTTGGCACAGCCCAATGAGAGAGATCCAGGTCAGTCCTGTTTACCCACCTTCCCCACCCTGAACTTCACCTTCCAGCTGCCTATCCGGATCATCCCAGCCAATTAACAGACCCTCTGTAAATCAGCTCATTAACCTTACCTTGCTGTGATGTCCCATCCTGAAGTGTAAGGGAGCACTCAAGATTCATAGAGGCTCGTGGGTGAAAACAATGACAAAAGTCAGCGGCTCCAGTCTTCTTACAAAGCTTTATTTGTAAATTGCACATATGGAATGGAATGGAAAGAAAAAAAAGGAAGAAAGAAAAAGAAAGAAAGAAAAAGAAAGAAAGAAAGAGAAAGAAGGAAAGAAAGATGTCCTCACCCTGGATGTAAGTTTCTCACTTTCTATGCAAAATAATTATCATATACAGTCTGTTCTTCTAGGGTTGGAGGGCTTCAGCAGTCTTGGGTGGTTTTGATCTCCCTCTGCAATCCATGCCCACTTCTTGATCTCATTCCTGTGCTTGCACTGTACTATGTTGTGGTTATCTCTAGGAACTAGAACAAGGATGTTTGTCCCAGAGAAGTGCTGCCCTACCTCGACATCACCTCCTTCTCCTGCCACAACTTCTTCTTTTCCACAGTGTGTTATTATCAACAACCCTTGGTTATTGCCAACAATTCTTGGCTGGCTCCACAAGCATCTGGCTATTGGTGTCAAAGACATTCATATTAGCCCCTTATCTTCTGGATTCCACACTTATAGAAAACTAAACCATCTAAAGAAAGGCATCAGAAAAAACAAGAGTTAAATGATTTTTAAGTTTTCCTGGTGAACAAAACTGGCTTTTCAAAGATGGGAAGACTGTTAGGGTCAAAGTAAAGTAAGTGACTGTAGACCAGTGACTGTAGACCAGTGCAGGAAAGAGGGTTGATTGGAAAAGACAAGAAGAGCAAGTGGGATTCCTCCTTTTTTTAGCAGTGGGTTGTTATGAATATTCACCATCAATACAAAATATTATCCTGAGTTTATAAAGGATGTGAAGGTTTTTGCAAGATCCTGGACTAAGACCCACTTTTACTCTGTGTAAAAATAGCTTAAATCAATCAAAATACCAATTTAATAAAAAGAAGAAAACCTAAAATGGTGTGCAGGCAGAGTTATTGTGTACTATTATTAAGCTAATGGAATTTAAATAATTAATTCTGGGATGTATGGAACATCATTTATCAATGACAAGGTGTAACTTTTTTGGAAGAAGGATGAAGCAGCTTCAAAAAGCAGGTCAATGGAAATCTCTCCATCTCCCCACTCTTAAATGACAGTTTGCCAACAGATGTGAAGTTATCTCTATTAATTGATCTGTATTACTGTCAGTACACAACGAGGTTATATGACTTCACCAAAACCACAGCAGTCTGTAGCAGGTGATGGCAAAAACCTAAGAGCTGTGCCTAGCTCACCACAGAGAGCAGGGTGGACTGGTGTGGTGGATCCTGCTCTATACCTGCTGCAGTCACCCCCAAGAGCCTCAGCAGTCAGTTACAGGAGCCACTGGAAAAGCAAAAATTCTCTCTTTTGCTTCTGCATTATCCACAGACCTGCAGATTTTGGTTGTGTTCAAGCCATAAATGCAGATATTATTTGACATTTCTTTTCTCATTTCTGTTCCTATCCCGAGCAGGTCATGGAGCAGGTCAAACTGTAGCTCTGCAATGGAGCACTGGAGAAGCACATTCCTCTAGCACGTAACCATGCAGGAAGGAAAGGGCTGTCTGCCAATTAAATATGCAGTAATACTTAGGGGTATGCCTATCAATGATACTCAGTGCTCCTGGTGACCATTTGTTTTTTCTTACCTGTTGCTTATTCAGCCACAGTTAGCTGCTGAGTGCTGGAGAAGGGCTGGCAAGAGAGAGGCACAAAGTTATCTGAGGAACAGTGGTTCGTAGGAGCAATTGCGTCAATGCCTCTGGATGTGGGGGACCCCTGCGTCAGCTGCCATCTGTGGAGCAATGGATTTGCGCCGATCCTTCCACCACAGGTTGTCAGCAATAAGTGAAGCACAGAAAACACAATGAACCCGAACACCTCCTTGGACTGTCAAAATAATGTGTAACACCACTGAACATGAATCAGCCAACTCCTTGACTTTTCCCTCAGTGGATGTACTGCCAAACACCTGGCCATAAAGTAGGGACATTTGTTTATGGAAAGAAATTTCAAATCAGACCAAATCTCCCTCAAATTATATGATTTCTTAATAATCTGATCTCAAAGATGACCATCAAAGCACTTAAACAACTTAATCATCCTTAGAACCCTACTTTCTTCTCTTTTTTCCCCCCTTCTTTCATGTTCTTACCTATCATCAAAAAAAACTAATGACTCATTCTGGTTGGTTAGATCTTGTTTAGAATGCTTGGCTCATGGAGTTTCTCTCACTTGCATAAAGACCAATCCCTACTTTGGTAGCACATCTCCAAGCACTTACTTAATTTCACTCCAATGATTTGACCCCCAGAGCTAAATGACTCCACTCTTAAACCATACAATAAAATAAGCCTGCCCAGAGCAACACCAGTGTAACTCTTAAAAATTAAGTGGACATTACACTGCCTCCAAATTTTGGCATAGGTGCACTTCTGCGGGTAGGTGAGAATTTTAAAATTTTATTTTATGTTCTTGGAAGAGAGGATGAAACTACAGAAGCCAGAGAAGCTCCAGCTGTTGATCTATGCAATCTCTATGCTGTAAACACAACAGTAGATATAAAGACAATGATGGCTGGGAGGTGGCATTGATAAGGCCTGGATGATGGCATGTTCTCAGCAGGGGGCCAAATGCTCCTGAGGAGTACGCATTATGTATAAGGAATGCATTAAATTAAAAGCATTATTTCTTTTGATTGTTTCAGACTTACTTTTGACTCAGCAAGTAGAGACTAACATGCAGCCATGTGTGCTGATTGTTCTGTATTTCTCTGATTCTGCTTCAAAATTCCTATTTTCTGCTGCTCCACCCTCTTTATTTTGCCATGTTTCCTGACATTCAAACTTCAAGTCACACCCAAACCAAAAATAATCATATTTTGAATGAGATCAAACCACATGATCTCATTCTGAACGTGACCAAACGAGTCCGACAGTTCCGTTGGCCCCAGTGCTTGTGAACAGTCCCCATTTCCCAGTGGCTTGGATGAATGGCTGAATGGCAGTGAACTCACAGACTCAAAGGAGACTATTTGTCAACGTCTAAATCTTTGGCAAACGTCTCACTGTGCTTTTCAAAATATTTCTGGAATTATGGGAGATATCCAGACTCTTAGATCATTTTTATGTATTTGGAAACATCTGTATTTAAGAAGCTCTCATCACCTCCATCAGTATCTGTTCTACAAGCCACTGGTTAGTACATAATCAAAGCCTGGAAAGTTTGTTATACCTTCTCCCAAGCAAAGTCACTACAGAGTCCATAGTACATCAGATATTAATATTTGAGCAGATTACTTGGCAAACTAAATTTGAACAGTGCCAAACACATTTTAGTAAAACACAACATAATATCCTAACTGAGTTTTATCATTTAAATTATTTCATAATCAATGTCTATATTTAATGTGGAGACTTAACAGTGAGGAAACCATCAGTTTTCTTTTCATTCACAATTTACAACTCAGAAAGAGATGAGGAAAAGATAAGCTACTTTCTTGTGTGTATGCTGTAAAATGTGTTTCACTGCTTGTTGCTAATAACATGATGCAATGTCCACTCTAGGTTGGAGTTTTCTGATGCACTTCAGGTTGTGTAGAGGACAGTTCATGGTCTATCAAGAAACTCTTCTACATACAGTTTAAGGTGCATCTCCCTCCATAAAAGCTTACCATAAAATACAGTAAGTTTAAAGACAGATTTTTTTTGATGAGGTTTTAGCTAAAAAGAATGGCAAATTTGACAAGATAATTGTCCTCAAAACATTTTGTATTATTGTGAGTTGGAGGTTCTTGCCATTTTTGGAACCAAATTGTGAAGATATTTCAGATTTTAGCAATGATGTCTGATCATCCACCTGTTTCTCAGACTACTATTTTTTTATATGCCAAAAGAAAGTGCATTTTACTTGATATGTAAAAGGCATGTGTCACATACATTGTCCTGTCTGTGTACTCATTGCCAAAGAAATCAATTATCATCTGAAAAGCTTTCCTGAAGGGAAGAGGACAGACTTGTACCTGTGCCAGGAGCATCTTTCTTTGAAGTGAAAGCAACTCCTATGCTCCACTGGTGAACATTTAGAAAGGCAAGTTCTAACCTGGGGGCATTTGCCACCCTTCATTCAGGCTGAAGTTTTCCTGCTGAAGCCAAAGATGATTACTATCCTCATTTCATAGTACAGAGGTTGAATAATCTGTCTTTAAGATTTAAAGTATTTTTACTCTATTTGACAAAGATGGGTCTATATTTTTATCCAAGAACAATTTTAGTCTGCCTGTCTGTTGGGGTTTTTAAGAGTTCTCTTTTTATTTTCTTTTTCTTTTGAAAGAATTTTTTCCCCACACATGTACATTGCTGAGAGGGAGTCATTACCAAGGTACTTGAGGGAGACAAAGGACGTGGCTGGGGAGGAGCCCCGGCCAACTGACCCCTTTTACCTAGGAAGAGGGGGTTGGGTGGGGCCCCAGCTTCACTTGTGAGCTGGAGTTCAGAGGGGAAGGAGGCTGCATCGCTGTGGAGAGAATTCACCATCACTGCAGGCTTCTACCTTCTGCTGCTTTTCCTCCAACCGTGAGTGGAGCTTGCTCTCTCTGGGAGCGGCTCTTGCACAGGGGACCCTATTTTTACACCCTACCTCACTAAAAGGAGACACCTTTCCACCATCTGCCGGGGTGTCTCAGGGAGACCCCTCCCCACCCGGGATCCCAAGCCCGTTTTCCCTGCCCTGCTGGGGAGCTGAGCCGGGGCTGCTCTGCCTCCTCCCCCCNCCTTAATTTCAAAATTATAATAATCTGAAGGGAAGGGGGTTGCATTTTCCATTCCAAGGGAGGTTCCCACCTTCCTTACAGACACCTGTCTTTTAAATCCAAGACACTGTCCCTAAATCAGAGATATTTATTTTTCTCTGAATATCATTGTCTTTCTATTATACTTTAAGCTTTTGTCAGGTTTGTGTTCTATATTTTGCAATACCTCCTGTGGCTGCAGGCCTGCAGATACATTTTTCTTTGCGCCCCTTTTGTCACTTGATAGGGTCTGAAGTAACACTAATGCAGAAGAAGAAATGAAGGATAATATTATTCAAGAGGGATCTTTTTAACACTTATCTCTTATAAAGACTGATTAAGATATAGCAAAACATTCAGGGATTGTGTTCTGATCTCAAACCACTGCTCATTTTGCCTCATCATTTTTAATGATGAGTCCTGCTTTGCACACATGTAAGTGAAAACACAGTCAGACCCAATTTATTTCCTTTTATATAGAAAATACCTCCTGGATCGAATGGGACCACAGGTCATCACAGTTTACTAACAGCAATTAGTATGTATGCTGAGCTTTTCTTTTATGATCAGATTAATTTGTGTGTTGTATTATCATTACTCCGTATTTGATAAATAACGTTTCATATCCTCGTAACACTAATTTTCTACATTCATCTGCTGTATTTAATAAATCATATTAGACCAGTATTAGAAACAAACATTTTTTACTTTCAAATTGATGCCTGATTCTGTGCCAGTACTCAGAGGACTGGTATGCAATGTAGCTCTAGCATCTGCTGTAAAATGCATACCTTAGTGAGCTCACACCAGCTGAAGGACTCCCACCACTAAAAGACTCTGGTACCTATGTTTACTCAACATAAAACACTCAATTTTAATTCTCTCTGCACAGATGAGAGACACTGAAAGTCTGTGGGTATTTTAGTGCAATATTGAAATACCTGCACAGACCTAGAATTGCACAAGCCCTGGACAGCTATTCATGAAAATCCAACAGGGACCAACCTGCAAGGTCTTCAGCTGAGATATTCCCAAAGGATACATATTTAGACTTGAAAAAAATAATGTCTAGGGTTCAGTGTTATGTTATAGAGTAGGTTAGTGGCAATGATTCTTCTTAACATGAGAAAGATGTGAGTTCAGTGACTTCACTTGCCCAGAAAAACTTCTAACTGCATTTCCTACTTTCTTAGTGAATTCTTAGTGAATATGTAAGAGACCAAGATATAAAATAGTCTGTGATGAGATATCCTCAGCCCTCTTCTGCTCAAAGTCTTTAAACTTGCATGGAATAATTAAATATTCACTGGTACAGAGAAGAGAAGTATGTGATTATGTCTCTATTAGGCTAGTGTGTGCTTGAGGAAACTCACCTGACAATGCAGAGATCTGTATTTCAGTCCTTCTTTCAATTTATATTCAAGTATTCTAAATGAAGATTTGGATTACTGGTAAAGATCATGCATCTTAAACAATAGGGTGTAGTTTGGTGCCCACATTCTTGTCAATAAATATTTGGTCATTACAGTTTCAAGAAGAGGGATGGGAGGAGCTGTTTGAAAGGCACTCTGTTGCCTCCTGCTTTGAGCAGTTGTATAAAATGTGAAACTGGCAGGTTCAGACAAAAGAAGAAATTTAGTCTTGCTCTTCTACACCTCAGGCTGATGCTCTGAAGAGCAAGTCATTACATGAGAAGGAAAGGGAAAGGAAAGGAAAGGAAAGGAAAGGAAAGGAAAGGAAAGGAAAGGAAAGGAAAGGAAAGGAAAGGAAAGGAAAGGAAAGGAAAAAGGAAAAAGGAAAAAGGAAAAAGGAAAAAGGGAAGCTGGAGAGTGACTTCACTCCAAGACAGGTTCTCAGGTTATCATTTCCAATTGAAGACAGACCCATCCAGGCCACACGTGCCTCCATCTCTCAAGGGTCTCAACACATCTGGCAGAACTGCACTGACTCTTGGCCACTGGTAATTCAGTGCAGACACAGCACAGTGCTGATGTATCCATATCATTTGTGTGTTCAGGTCACACTCCTGTGCTCTCAGTCTGGTGTGTCTGTACAGGGAGTCCCACTCTTTCTGTTTCAAGGGCCAGCCTATGTGGGGCAAGCTTAGAGATTTTAGAACCCACGTGTCAGACTTGGTGGTGTCTGCTTCTTCTAAAGCAGTTTTTAGGCAAAAAAAAGTTAGAGCTCTTGTTTTCCTTGGATGATTGGGTCCACAAAGCACTCCAAGTGTTCCTGCACTTCTTTGTAATTGTCATCCACAATTTTTGACTGTCTCAATGCCTCAGTATATTTTTGGGGTCTGATTTTCAGAGCTTCAGGGTTTGCATGTGACCTACCCACAGCCAACACAGATCTGAAAATAAGACCAGCTTGTTAGGAAAAGCTGAAGTTAACTGAACTTATACATAATATTTTGGTTTTATTTACAATTAAGCACTCCATAAAAATTTTAAGGTTAGGAAGAAAAAAGCCATATCATCAAATCTTCTTGTCATTCTTAAGCCTAACATAATGAGTAAATTATTTCTGGCACAGACATACTACATAATTTTTTAATCAATTATTTATTTCACAAGAATTTGTTAAAATGGTCAAGAATTTAGTTTCATTCAGCTAATAATAATGTTTTATTCTAAGTTGATTTTTTACAATGCTACCAATTAGTTGTGTTGTTTTAATTTGTTGTCTACATGCCCTCAGTATCCTTGCTCAGTTGGTCTCAACTCTATGGTTCAATTACTGGTTTTTTTCTTGTTGTGAAGATAATATGAATGGTGTGGTTAGTGGTCTGATGGCCTTTGATTGTTTCTCAAAAATATTGTGGATAGCTGCTGAGCCTGTTGATGCCTTGTAGAGTAAAAATAAAAGAAATCTATAACCAGTTACTATGAAACCTATGAATTTTGACTGCTTCTCTCAAATCATTCTCCTCTGGTACTTCCTGACTAGTAACTTTCTAAAAATATAACTTGACACTCTCTTATATACTCCAGATACATCCTTTTCATGGATACCTTATCCTTAAAATTGGACATAATGAGGTCCTGTTATATTTGTCTAGCCACTAAGAAATTATATGTCAGTATGAAATAAAGGGGGGAAAATAAGAAGAGATATATGTTGCAATGAAATCACAAACACTGGGGAGTTGCAGACATATATATGGCTGTTGTGCTTAAATAAGGACATAAGTTTCATTAAACTTCTTGATAGTCACTATAGTAAATTAAAATCATCTGCAACACCCACAAGATAAAATTGTCTCTCTGTTGACTGCAGGAAGATTGGGGAAATGAGACATAACCTGGATGCAAATATTTTAATTATGTTAATTGCTGCCAATGGAGTCTATAAAGATGAAAACATTCATCTGAGAATAGACTGAACCTGTTTTACCTACTTGGGTAGAAGTAATTTACTCTAGTTGTGAATAAAGAATTGAAGCTGTAGTATGAGCAAAGACAGATAATTTTGCAATTTTTTCAGCAGGTTCAGCACCCTTTTAAAATAGGATTTACGAAATACCTGCATTTTTACAAAAAAAAAACATACATTAATTTTACTTATTCAAGGCACACAGACAGATTTTTTCAATTATTTTCAATACCCTGGGTGAAGAATTCTTAGTGTGGCACAAAGCAAAACACACAGATAGAGAACTTAACGATGCTAGGACAAACTGTACCACCACGATGTCCAGGTGTTTTTGTGTATTTGTGTGTGCATATATATGGTAAACTGATTTTTCAAAACTCAAAATATGCTGACCTGTTATAGTCTTTGAAAAGTCACAATGGAGGATTGAATGTCATTTGTTATGTCATATGCAGACTCAAAGCTTCTTTTTCAAAAGCATTGTCTTCTTTCAGAATGTCAGGATCCTGCCTGGTTATAAAAGTTTGCCTTCTGTCCAAGGAATGTCTGCTCAGTTTAATCATGCTTGAGTCTCTTGGAAAACAAACCAGAAAAACTGCACATTAACATCTAAACTTTTTGTTCTGCTGTTTCTTCTCCTTCTTCTTTTCTTTCCCACAAAGTACTTTCTCTGGTTTTGATGGAGGCGGCAGCATACACCAAAAATATTCAACCAGAATTGTTAGTACTCTCACTTTGTTTTTTTCCTAGCAAGTAAGTATCATGTTCCTAACAGTCAATAATTCTGTTCATCTGTGGCACTTCTAAGATGATTTGTGAAATTGCTGTTTTGGAAGAGTTTTTAAAGGAAATTTGGAAATCTTCAGAGAAAGACAGTACTACCTCTGCTCTCTGGATCCTGTCCCAATAAAAAAAGAATGACAGCCTAAAATTCTAGTGATAGTTCCCAGTCTTATAGTTTAGTAAGTCATGTATCTTCCTGTTGTTTGACCCTCCAATGGGGAAGTGGTGTCTGTCATAGCAGCACCTTTTTACTGTGCACTCTTTAATTCAAAATTACTCTGTATTTCTGTTGCTTCACATCAGGATCCTATAGCAAACTAGCCATTTTCCTCCTAAATTCTGTTCAATGGATGTAAGCAAGTAATCAATTCTGCATTTCATACAGTGTAGCAATTCCATACCAAATCAGCATGGTCTTGAGCTATACCCAGGGATGGAAAAGAGGTAAAGAATCACACACTCCAAGTGTGGCACTATCAGGTTGCCAAAATTAGTGCAAATATTAGGAATTAACCTGCCAGGAGGGAAAATGTGTCTTAAAGACATTTTGACATCTATAATGAATGTATACATATAAATTATCTAAAGGTGACTTAGGGCACCTTAGGTGACTGGCAAGAGGTTGAAAATCAAGTCATTGGATGTGTAGGAAATTAAATACAACCCATTTCCAGAGTCCAAAGCAGCTAACCTAATTAACAGATTATCTGTTCTTTTTTTTTTTTTGGTCATCTGTTTTGGGAGATATTAAGCAAGATTAAACTTTTGGTTTTGCAATTTCTGCATGAAAATTATACAAAGAGTTTACCAGGCCCCTTACACCAACTTGGATAGGAGGAAGTCTTTGGCCTTAGTTATATCATCAAAATTTACATTTCCTGTACCAATTCATGTTCTTCAGACTGCAAAGTAAAGAGCTCCAAAATCTGGGTGGGCCACCATGCTCACTAGAACATCCCCATTGTTTTTAAGACTGGATTTCATTTAAGTTCTGTCTTTTCTGTCTTGCAAAGGGTAATACATGTGGACATCTTATGTGAGACAAATAAAAGTGCATCTTGTGAACTTGCTGGGACAAAACTGTTGGAGAACAGAGCCAGGCTAATCCTATCCAGGAATGCTTTCCTCATTTCTAGAACAATCTCAAGTTCTGCCCATAAGGAAAGGGAATTTTGGTTCTATGCCAAATTTGTGCTACCCCCATAATCAGATCTTCAAGGCTCTGCTGGAGGTCCCTTCATCTGATTTGGTAAATCTGCATTCCATAAGCTCCCTGCCACTGCTGCTTCCTTCCTTGAAAGACATTCATCTAAGCTCATCTCAGTGGTGTCTCCGCCTTCCACCAGCATAGTCAACAGACTCTAAAAGTCCCTACTTTTACCTTATTGTGGTAAGACAACCCTTACTGGGTCCTTGTTCATATCTCTATACTTCCTCAAACATAAGGACCTGTGGATGTTCCTTTCATAGCATGGTCCAGTGTGACAGTAGAAACTCCAAGTCAATATTTGCACAGTTGCAGTGTGGACACAGATAAACATTTTGCAGCAGATGAAGCGCTGTGAACACAAGCATCATTTTAGACTCACATCAAAGACTGCTTTCAGCTACGAGATGACAACTGGCTGAAAGCAGACAGACTTCCAAACTTGCTAAGGAAGCAGAATAATATGCAATGACTGCCAATATCACTTCACAATGTGATGTCTGCTACAGACATGGGCGGTAGCTTGACTATGGTGCCTTACTAAATATCTAAATAGACTGAAAGCAGAGCTTGGGTTTGGCAGTCTGAAGCAACCACAGGTCTCTTACAACTTTACTTTATGATATCTATAGCTTCATTACACCAGCCAGGACTACCCCAGATTTTGGTGGGATCCTGTCCAGGACCTTTTGAAACATAAAATGTTGTGTAACCCCTCTTCTGAGTGGTACCTCCAGCCATTTCAAACCACCAGAATGTGGTATCATGTGACACAACAGCCATGTGACAGACCACAGCTGCCACAATCAGCTACAATAGTGTCAAAAATACTGTCTTGGGTGAGAGTAAAGCCACAGGAAAATGAATGAAGAGGATACCAGGGATCATCTAAATTTTTCAGTAAGTCCACCTTAAATATGGTAGGTGCCCATATTGGTTGGAGTTTCTTTAAAATTTTCTTCCTGCTATCCATTGGAAGGCTGGCAGTTTTGCTTAACCTTGAGTGCAGCTGCATCATGATAAAGCAGGACACTGCAGTGATTCAACTCACAGTCAGGAAATGCACACAAGCACGAAGTCTATACATAACTCTCAAACAGACCCGGTCCCAACTCCAAGTAATAAAAGCCCTTCATTTTTTTATTTCTGCCAGAAACCTTTCCTTCACTTAGATTTATACTATCTGTATGTTCCCACACATCTAATTATTAAGTCTTTTCACCTATCAGATACTGATGCCATCATGGAGCTCACCATGCTCCCTGACCAGCATTTTGTCAAATGTTTTGCTAAAGTCCAAATAAATCATATTCAAGACTATCCCCTTCTGTTATCACTGATTACCTCTCCAAATGAAAAAAAAAAAAAAACAAAAAAAAAAAAAAAAAAAAAAAAAAAAAAAAAAAAAAAAAAAAAAAAAAAAAAAAAAACCAAAACAACCAAAACCAACCAAACAGGAAAACATATTCATTTTTTTACCTTCAATAAATCTTTACTCTCTGAACACTCAGACCATTTCTGCCTTGACAAGCGACCTGGGTCATAATACCTGGATGTTCTGCTCTTACTGAATGTTCAGAGGCAGACACAGCAGCCTCTAAGTAAGTTCCTGAGGGAGAAAGGAATAATCAGGCAAGAAGAGACAGCAAGCTGTGTTCAGGGACTCAGAGATAAGACACTATTTCTGATTTTCCTACTGGCTGATCCTGGGATCTTGTACAGAAGAAATTGTAGGATTGCAAGCTTCCAGTCAATCTCCTATTGCTTTTAATGTTTTACTCTCTGGAGAAAGAATTGCCTTGTATTAAGAATTTGTAAAGCACGTTGCAGAACAGAACCCAAGCACAGCTTGATATCTCTGAGTTATATGTAACCTGCTACACAGAATAAATGACAGTACAAAAATGTAGATGGACACAAGGGGATTGTAAGGTGCAATATGAAGTGTAGGTTAAATCACAGCAGAGGATGAAAGGAGAACCTAAGTACCCTGAATAGTAAAGTTTGAAAGCTTAGGCCTTGCAAGTCATACCCTTTAATACAGATGAAAGGTTGTAAAATTTTGTCCATATTGCTCAAGTTAAGGAACAGATCAAGGAAAAAACTTTTTTGTAAGGATTTTCTTGGAATTTTCTTTACCAGTGCAGGCATAATAAAATAATCTTTGCCCCAGCAGAGTGGGAATGAGACCCAAATCTCTGTGAAATAGCCTCCGATTTATATATTTTTCATTATTTTTCTTCCTGAATGGCTCTGATACATCTGTAAAGATTGACTTAAACCCTCTGTTTTCCTTTATGATCATGCACGCTATTCTCTTCTGCTATGTTCTGCTTTCAAACCATTTAAGTTCACACAGAAGAATTCTTTTTATTTTTATGGAGTAATTTGCTATGCAAAGGCTGGTCTTTTCATTTTCAGATTTCTAATGTTTTCAAGTATCTAAAACAGGAGGACTTTTTTCCCACTTTATGGAAAAAAAGCCATGCTGGCAGATTTCAGGGCTTAATTTCTTTACAACAATAGATTTAACACAAAACACATTTTTATTGTAATAAAAAAAATAAATAAAGGAAGCAATATGCATTTGAAAATTCTGCCAAACAAGGCAATGTTTGTTTGTTGTTAACAAGAACATCTAATATATTTTTATGTTGGTTTTGACTTTTTATACACGTTACATTTATGTATACATGTGGCTATATACATGACAACTGAAGTTTAATTTGATTTAACTATAAAGGCCTCAGTATCTAGTCCGTCAGACTAGAAATAAGATTTATGTTGAGGAGCTCTGTAAGCTATTTTTTCTTTTTTGTTGTTCTTCGGCTACTCTTTCTGATAATTTTTAAAAATATCTTTCTGATAATTTTTTTTCTTGTTACTGGAGTTGGTCTTTCTCTCCCAACCCTCAAACTACCATTCCTACCTTGTTTAAAAACATTGCTGCTCCTCCTGTGGTCCAAATACAATAGAAAGGGTTAGTGTTTTCCTCAAAGACCAAACAATTCAATTTTCTGAATAACCATTAATATACAGTCATTAATTTTGTTGGAAACTAGCCTTCCATTGACTTTCATAAAAGTTGGCCTGAAGAGAACAAGAGACTTGAGGAATCTTTAGACTCAAGTTTCTTCAATGCTAGACTTCCTTGCCAGTGGGGTTGAACAAATATTTTGAGCTCATCCAAATCTCAGTGAAATGTGTTCATTAACTTTACAGTTCCTGGGCTCAACACCTACAGTGTCCATACACCAGGCAGAAATTATAATGCTGAAAGTAATAGATGTTTCTTTAAAATTGTGTACCACCTCTTTCAGTAATGTGATTAATGAATTTGATAGATTAATAAATACTAGAAATCTGCAGGAATCAACAGACCTACTTAGACCTGAAAGCTCAGTGCATTGATATAGAATGGAAGAATCATCACGGAATCAAGCCAAACATTGTTCATCAGTGGTAGAATTTTGTTGACATCTGACCTGGAGGGATTTGAAACACGTAAACAGTCTTAAATCTATTTTTTGGTTTCCTGATAGACAAAAGATACTGGTTTTTACCAGTATCAGGAGTGGCATCTACAAGAATATAAATATTACTGGAAGTGATTGCAAAAAGCAAAAGCAAGTGATAGCACCTCCTTAACTACAAAAATATCTTCTGACTCTTTAACCTGCCCAACAGAGAAGAATGTGAAAAGGTCTCTCTGCCAGGCATGGTCACGTTACTAATCCTTGAAGGAATGGGGACATACAAGCCCATCTTGTGGTGTTCACCTACTGGATATTGTAAATAGGTTCTTGAGAGGATTATTGAGTCCACCTTAAGAGCAGGTAGGCGTGTGTTCATTTTAGTACTGTTGGGAGCATATTTTAAAAGTTGATTGCTGCAATTGCTAGATACATTGCCACTTTAAGATTAAATTTTCTGATGACCTATCCGGATGTACAGGCTACACAGCTGAATGTATAGAAACATTACAGAATAATATAAACCCATATGAATCCTACAGAACAATTGTCTTCCCTCTAAGATAATACTGCAGTAAATTCAGTAACTTTTCATCATACTGCAAAGGAATACATTGCAGCAGGAGGTAAACTGGGTGGAAAATATCTTTCCTGTTCCAGGAAAGTTTTTGAAATTGCAAAATTCACATTCTACACTGAGCCAAACCCAAGACCTTTCAATTTTTTTTTTAATTTTTTCCATGGGAAAATAAGAAGAAAACATGATTGGAATAGTTGCAAGTTCAGGATTAAGGGCTTTCCTCTGGGATGTAGGAAACCCAGGTCCAAGTCTATGCTGTGAAGTAATCTTAACAGGAACTTGAATTTCATTCTCCCACATCCTGGGAGATGTGCATAACAGTCAGGTTACTAGTGGTACTGGCTCAATCTTTATTTGATCAGCAATTCCACAACAGACTCCAAATAAACCTTTTCTGTCTTAATGACTTGTTTTCCACAGAAAGACTGGATATTGATGGATGGACATTTTTGAACATGAAATCACTCTGCTGCAGAAAACTCAATCTAACTGAAGATAGCAGCTCTTAGATGTAATGAAAAATTATGTTTCTTACCACACTCAGTCTTTAGTGTTTTGAAGGTCCACTGGGCCAAAATAGCAGGGTTAGTCTTTGTCTTCTGATCATTTTACCAATTTGGATAATTATTTCCCCCCCATCTAAGTTTAATCTTACTTTTCAATTGGATACAGGATTATTCTTCATTTCATGACTTAAACTATAATGTACTGTTGTTTCGTACTGTTAAACAGCTGCTTAGCTCTGTGAAAATAAGAACCATGTGTTCTACCCCAGAGGTGGCTGGCATTTCAGTGGTAAATGAATTCATCCTTGCTTTTTAAACTGTTTTTGGATTCGAGTGTTATGTAGATATAAGATATTTATTGTTTCAGTTTTATTAAGCCTTGCTCCCAGCTAAGAGGACTAGAGCCAGAATCTGGAGAAAGGACCACCCCTTATGATCAATAATAGGTCAACACAGGATTCAAAGAATTCCTCCATGGTAGGTAACTAAAAACATATTAGACACACACACAAAAAAATCATACAACTAAGACTACAAGTGAGGGAAAATTGTGTTAAATCTCTGTCTCTAGAAAACATGGTAGCATTAATCATGAAAAGATAACCTCAAGATATATGAATCAGGAACTTGTAACTTGCAAATCACCCAGAGTCAAGATGAAAAAGGCAGCAGTTGTATTGATAGCATTTGTCTTTTTCTTCTCCAACATAAACCCATTTATAATTGCTGCCTGTAGTATTCCTCTGAAAAAAAATTTTCTTCTCTTGCAAAAGACCTCCATAGAAATCTTTTGAATCTCCATAGGAAGTCATTCTCAGAAACAGAGCTTGGAGCTTACGAATTCTTTGTGTCAAAACCATTACAAACAGACTTTTCAGTGTTGCAGTTGCATCTAGTTAAATTAGTGCTGTTCAAACCAAAGGCCTTTAAAATTACAGAAATTTTCACTTGCGGTGAAAATTGAATTAGATCTTTGTGCTGTGGCTGGATCTACCCACAATAAATCCATAACATTCCAAACCTGTGGGAGCACCTCTCTCCAGACCGTGTTCCTGAGTTTATGAAACCTTGACAGGCAATAGAAACAGCATTAATATAGTTAGGCCTTGCCATTACACAGAAATGGAACATAACAACAACACATATTTCTATTTGAGATCTGGAAAGCTCTGGTCAAAAGGTCTTTACTCCATAAAACAGTGTGCTAATAGAAGTTTTCATGTGTGTTTTAGCCCAACCACAAACAGAGCTCTCATCAACAACCAGGACCTTACCAAGAATTCTTCTTCAGATGCAGAAGTGCTGGGAAGCTTCCTCCTCTGCTGGAATGAAGGACTCCTTAGGGCAGCAAGAGCCATGGCAAAGAGATGGTTCATGTGCTGGCAGCTCTGCCTGGCTGCAAGGCCAGCAATGAGTAGCCAGACCTGCCAGCTGTGAGTGATCATGATAAAAAGGAATACGGCTTGATGAAGGCTCTGTGTATGAGTCTAAGAAAAAGAATAAAAACAGAGTAAATAAACTGCCTACTCTTTTCTCCTAGGGAATTAACCAAAATCATAATTTATGGACTTTTTTAAAAAGTGGAGTTAAAAACAAGTATAAATGTGTGACTCTTCTTATCGATGACTTAAAAGAGTAATACTTCTAAATCTTAAAGTTCTACTTGACTGACTACACTACACATGAAGAAAAACCTTTTTTATTTGCTAAATACAGTACATTAATGCATTACATTAGTCAGTTCAGTTGAAAATTCACAAAAGGGTGATGAAAAATATCATCACTTTTCTTCTTCTTAGAAAAGTAAGCCATCATCATACCCATCATTTTTGAGAAGCCACCAGTCAAACAACAAGGAATTCTCACAGGCTTACTTTGCAGCAACTTAGGCTGTTTTACTTTCATATGTATCCTAACTTCAAAGAATTATTGCTAAAGATTATTTATATTTTCAATCTGTCATTTCCTTGGATAAATTAGAAATAGGGTCTATCACATCATGATGTGAATCGAATCAAAGAGATATCCTATCTTGGTAACCCTCAGACTGTGTTCAGTGGCATACATGTTGCTCATAAGACCACAGTAAATCCTAAGACTATTTTTTTATCCTTTATATCCTATCTTGGTAACCCTCAGACTGACCTGAAAAACTACTTTAAAAAATATTTTCTATTTTCAATTGAAAATACAGAGAGTACACAAAAACTGTGAAGGATGGTTTACCCAAAGGCATTTCATCCCACTGACCTATTTGTTAAAAAATGGAAGGCCGAACTTGCAGCGTTGCATGTTGATCTCTGTACATCTATAAATGTGTGTCTAACAAGCACAGCCATTTGTAAGCTGTATGTTTGTATAGGGTTGATTCCATTTATAATTGTGTAACATCATTAACTTAAATGGCTTTGTATAGTTTTAACTGGGAGCTGAATCTGTCCTAGATAATATTATTGAAATGTTTGGAAACATCTTCACATACTGTTTATTTTTATTTTACAAAGAACAATGTGACTCTATGTTCCAGTTTCAAATCAAAAGTAGTAGGGTGCAACTCCACTGACATCAATGGAATCACAATTACTTACAGCAGGTCTGAATTTATCCCTGTGCATCTATATTCATTTAGTCTTTCTCCCCTGGGGAGAGGAAGAGGGAACTAAAATGTGACAGATATTTGTCCTATTGCCTAATGCACTACTGGAAGAAGATCAGATGCTATGCTGATGGGTATGGTATAAATGAACCTTCAAGGAAACTGAAATTTCACCAACAAACATGAAGGGACGCGCGAAGACTCTTCAGGCTACTTTTCTTTCTTCACTGAAGGACTGTCACTATCAAAGCCTTTAAGAAGGGCATGATATTTCATAAAAATACACCTGCTCAATACTGTCCTCCATTTTCTACACAGTCAGCAACACAGCTTGCCATGAATGGAGATTCGCATTCCAGAGAGAATAATAATTAGTTCTTTTTACATGTAGTGTCTTAAGACAACTCAGTAGGTGTCTTGTTAATTTTCTCATTACTCAGTGGATGGAAATGTTGATCACATCTATGAATACCAATTATTCTTCATCTTAAATAATGTAACATCAGTAAGACAGAGACCTACCTTTATTTATATTTGCTTCAGTAGCAAGTTTGTCATACAATATTTTCATATGCATTTTTAGAGTGCGTCTTACTTTTTTCTACTTCTTCAAGTCAGGGATTCTTTCTGTTTAAGAGAATGCTAGGAAGCAATTTTTATAAGAGAATTAAAGAGAAATTAAACATAAATTACTAGTTGTACTTTCTGATGTCATCTACAATCAGGAAAGAGCTGTTGTGAACTGTGGACGACCTTGATGCCTACTGCAGCTAGGAAAACCAGTAAAACCATTTGATAACAGCTGAAGTAAAATACATGCATTCTTCCCTTCTTTTCTGACTTTATTCTCATTCTCTCATTATTTTTGCAAATAGATGTTGTCCCTATAAAAGTGAACAAATGTATGGTACCGTCTCAGTGTCATCAGAAGACGTGATGTGACCTTAATCTTCCTGTTTAATCTCACTATTTAACAGCACAAAATAGAAAAAAGGAGACCAGGCAGATTATGCATATTACTTATAATTATAGTACAAAAATGTTGATTTTGGGAATTAAATCACAGAGATTGAGATAGGCTGAAGCCAGCTCTTCACATCTAAACTGTATTAAATTTGAGAAGACATTCCAATACATATCTGAGAAGTATTTCATTTGTACAATGTCACCACCACAACCAAAACATTTCAAGAGATAACACTTCATTTAACATTTTCATCTGACAGAAACAAACCCCAAAACTGTTTAATTTCATAGTCACTTCTACACAAGCATAAGTCCTACACCTTTTTCTGATAGGATTTAAAGATATTTAAAGTATTTGATTTTATAAAAGCCTTTTGTCTTTACAATACCCCCTTGTTTCCTGTCTTATTCCATTCCACCCCAAAAATAAACAAACAAAAACCTTGAGGCTTATGAAATTTTCCATTAACGCATCTTCCCAGCATGATGATCCACATGGCCTACTGTTATTAATTGTCTCCATGTGAGTAGACACAATCATTAGAATAAGATGGTAATCATAAGGTGGCTTTTATCCTTGTGATTCTTTGAAAATTTGCATCATTGTGTATTTTCATCAGTGTTAGGTGACTAATAGGTCAAAAAAGAGAATGTAGCTGTTCAGGCAAAGATCATTCTTCTATGATTATACAAAACACTTCAACAATTCTACAACATTTACCAAATAAATGTGTTTTCTTCAATATTTCATTAATCTTGATCTTAATTTTAAACCCAGAGGTTTTTTAAACAAAAGTAGCCCATAATGCCTTATAGGAGGGGAAAAATTTCCAACTGCTTTTGACAAAAATTTCAATGTGATTTTAAGTCATTCATTTAAGTAAATTGATATCATGATCAATAGCAAAGCAGTTATTCAGCTAGAATTCCTACTGAGGTCTGTGCAGCCCAAAGTTTGCTTTTAGTGGTCATGCACATGTAAATAGACATAAGATGGTAGCAGCATAGTCCCTTAACTGCCTTCTAGTGGCAAAAGTTCAATACTCCCTTAAAGAGACTATTTTTATTCACCAAGACACCAATCTCACTTTAATACCCATGTCTCCCTTGAAAATCTTCCTATCCCAAATTTATCTGTCCAGATAATGCTCATGAATTCTAGCAAGGCCACAATGTAATTAAAAATACAGTAAGCTAATTAAGTTGAAGTGGAAGGTCTGAAAAATTTGAGAGAAGAAGATTCAGCATTCTATTCAAATGATCAATTTATGAGTTCCTCACCCTTCTCTCACTACTTGTATTAGCTCTGTCAAATAAAAAGCTAACAAGCTGGACAAAAAGTTATCACTCAGCATTAAGAGGCAGGAAAGAGGAAACATTAGGAATTATTATGCAGGCTGTTTCAACTCTGAATGAATATGAATGTACCGATATTTAACCTCAGATCTAAAGTAAATGTGAAGGCATTAAAACCTAAGAAACTGGTGGTCTGCCTCATGTTAGAACATCAGTTTGCCAGTATTCCTGGGTGTGAACATGATCTTTAGACTAGAAGATGACCATGACTTCATTGAGAAGTCGAATTGTAGGTTGACTATAATCTTCACTGATGCTGTATCTTGGGAAGGTACTCAGCAGAGACATGAATGCAACAAATGAAACGAAGGATACAAGCAGGGAGACTGCAGACTGTATAAAGCCATTAGTGGCTGCCTCAAGTTAGAAAGTGAATTTAAGGGAAGAATTGTCTCTTTCTGACTTCTATAGGTGATAGCTTTCTTGGAAACCAGAATTTTGGTTAGGTGGAGACTTCTTTTGCCTTACATAGCAGGTCTGTCTTGTTTCTTCCCATTAGTCAATTTGTTCTTTGGAAGGGTCTAATGTTTTACAGTTGTGTCTTTGAAATGTGTTTTGAATAAAGCTCCAGCCAAGAATGTTGTGTATGTCATTTGTGGGGAAAAGCTAAAGACTGCAGGAGCCTGCCATAGTTATGTAACTTGCTTATTTTTATATCTGTAAACTACTGCTTTTGTTAATAAAGTTTATAACAAAAAGTTTTATAGATTTATAAAAAACTAATAATTTTAAAATCCAGTCACATATTTTGGCATTTTATATGAAGGTTCAATTGTACAAATTTTGCAAATAAAAAACCAAAATCCCAGATGATTAACAAAATATGTGTTTATTTAAACATACAAATAAATAATTTTTAAGGGCTTTTTAGTTAGAAAAATCTGAATTCAATATTTGTCTTGCAAGACTTAGAAATCTGAGCCATGCCTTTGGAACCCTTAATGCACAGCAAAACAAAGAGAATAAGAATGGAGTTTCCAAAACTGGAAGTCATATAGGATGACACTTGAGACAATAGGGATATTTCCCAGAAAACAACATGAAAAGGTATAAACTAAGCTAAGACAGGCTGTACCCTTTTTGTTTCATGGCATTCATCTCATAATGTAATCTGTGAAAGTCTAAAGATAGATCAGAAATTATAAATCTTGTCAATATGTCCCACACAGTATTTGGATTGACAGAGAAATGTGACTGTTTTAAGAAAACGTAAATCCAACATGAAGCAAACATTTATGTTATCACTAACTCGACAAGTCTAAATAAATCAACAAATTTTTGGGCACCAAAGTACTCATTTTCCATCTTAAAATGAGTGAACCATGACTCAAAATGCCATTTCTGGAACACATTTCTCTATCTCAGCACATTAAGACACTTAAGGATGCTCCACACCTACTCTGAAAAGGAATATGCACAGTCATGACATAAAAAATGCATGCTAAAATAAGAACAAAAGCAAACCCAATGTGCCAAAAAGCCAGTGTTGTCATTATCACAAACCCACAAGGTTTTCAGTACGTCACTACTTAAATCAGAGACAACCAGGCTTGGTTTATTGGCAGGACACTATGCTGAAATCTGAAGAACAATATCTAATTTAGGGAAAATGGACCACATCTCAGTTGCCATAATTTTCCATATCTGGACATGACTAACTCATCCCAGTGTGTTATATTAAGCACGACACAAAAGCCAGCCTGCTGCATCAGGACTGGAGCATTCCACAGTCAAGAATCCATCATCCTCCAAATTACTAATCACAGTTACATCGTGGAGCATTATGGACTCTTTTCAAAAGGTAGGGCTTTGAATAGCATATAGGTACACTCACAGCATCTTGAATTCATAAATAATCTAATAATTTCTTAGAGCACTTTAAATCCCAAGCCATAACTCAGTTTTCATTGCTAAAAATATGTCTGGATTTCTATGAAATAGTTAAAAACTCATGATAAATTTAGATGAGAAGTTACAGATTTTATTCAGGTTTGCAGTAGCTGTGTGGAAATTCTTTCTAATATAACTTCAGACAGAACGAAAAAAAAACCCTCAAACCTTTAAAAAAGTTTCTGGAAATAGCAAACATATGATTTGCTTGACTCATTTCTATTTTAAAAATTAAAGTATATATTACCCATTTCAAACAAAAGCAGACTGCTCTAGAAGCTGGGTTTCACAGGCATCTTCAGCCTTTCAAACACTGGTCAGAAATTACCTCAATGTATTCACAGTAGAAAAGCAATCAAAATAAAACACCACTACCACCAAAATTCCAAGTTATTTGAATAGCATTAAAATTACTACACAGCTAATAATAAGGAATTATTTGTGAAGTATGACAAATCATTCTTTATTGAGGTAACCTCAACTAAAACCCATTTAAATGCCTGTGCTTTTTCTCATTGTTCATGTAAGAGTTATAATTCAAATTCTGTGGGATGAAGGAGAGGGAGGTTTGTCCCAGTGTGATGATAACCTGAGATACTGAGAATGAATCTTAGGCAAATCCATAGACTATTTATTTTGTCTTCCTTTATATTAACTTTCAATTTTCCTTTCTACTTTGCAAATGATGCCCATCCTGTTAATTCCTGCCTCCCCAGATCTCTTTCACCTACACCCTGAACAGTTAATTCTATTCTCCCAGAACCTGACTTTCTTCAGTCCTTTGCCAAAACCCATTTCAGTTTAAACAGTACAGGATCCCTCCCAAATACAAACTTTTTTAAAGTAAGAAGTGTCAACACATGAACATGATTAGAATGTGTCATCACATGATCAGATTCTTGACAAGCCCTCTGAAGTTTTCCCCATAACCCCTCTGTCTAATCCTTTTTTCCATCTGTTAATCATGTTTGTCTCATAATAGGTTGCAAAATCTTCAGGTCAGGGATTTTGTCCTTTTATCCGTTTCTGTACTGAGTTAAGAGTTAAGCACACTCATCAACCATAATCACTGAATAATGAGGCCTCCTAAATTTATTTGTCCAGTCATTGTACTGGAACGGAGTACAAGCTTCTTAACACAGATCTTGAATAATAATCAATGTATTTCATATCGTAAGTATCAATACATAATTCACACCTTTGAGAATTTGGATGAACTTTTAGCTTCCTATATAAAATTTCTTGATAACTCCATTAAAGTTTCAAGCAACATAAAATACAAAAAATTTCCATAATGACTCACATCAAGGTATGATAGAAGGATCTGCTCTGATAAACTCATATTTTATCTTGGATTTAACACAGAAAGAAAGGACAAAGTGAAGGTGCATTAGAGGACAATGGCTTTAATTATAAAATGTACCTTCGATTAGGGTAATATCTTGTTTATTGCCTTAAAAATAATAAGTAAAGGTATTATAGCAAATGAACCTAGCCTACATCAACAAGAATAGTAGAGGATAGATATGGATGAATATGAGTAGAAGTTTTTTTAAATATTAAGGGAAATATTTCCAAAATGAACAGTTTATGACCTACCTAGACAAATACTACTTGTCTGCCTTACTTCAAATAATTTCTACTGAATACTCACCTATCTATGATTAGATTTAGATGCTGAAATCTTTAGGAGACAGACCATGCTAAATAAATGTTAAAAAAAACTAATAAAATCCTAAAATCATAGAATGGTTTATGTTGGAAGGGACCTTGAAGGTCATCTAGTTCCAACTCCCCTGCCATTGGCAGAAACACCTTTCACTTGACCAGGTTACTCAGAGCCCCATCCAACCTGGCCTTGAACACTTCCAGGGATGGGGCACCCACAACTTCTCTGAGCAACCTGTGCCAGTGCCTCACCACCCTCATAGTAGAGAATTTCTTCCTCACAGGTAACCTGAATCTGCCCTCTTTCACTTTGAAGCCATTACCCCTTGTCCAATCACTACATACCCTTGTCAAAAATCCCTCTCTAGCTTTCTTGTAACCACTTTAAGGTACTGGAAAGTGCTATCATGTCTTCCTGGAGCCTTCTCTTTTCCAGGCTGAGCAGCCACAAGTCTCTCAGCCTGTCTTCAGAGGAAAATAAATCTTCACTGCAGAGAATTAGATGATGGAGGCTGCCACTAGCTCAGTCACAGGGCAACATTTCCAGCAATATGCAACATTTATAATGTTTTCAATCATAGAATTGATATTCATGTAATGATTTCAAGCTAAACCAGTTATCCACAGTATATGGGCTCATTAAGGCTCCTAGGCCTAATTATCACCTATCATATAGGTAAATCATTCCTGATGTAGTACTGCAGCTGTACATCCAAAAGGAAAATATACAGCAAGGTGTTCCCTTGAGATAATACGTACGAACTGGAGTTCTGCCTAATTAACCTGATGTCTGAAAGGTTAAGTTGGGGGATGGCGTGATTATTCTCACTATAACTTTAAGAGTGTTTTTCAGAGTGTACCAACACAGCTGTTGTGAATTGGTGTCATTGCCCTCTACTGGACCACATCAAAACAGCCTAGTTGTCCATCTCATGGGGCTGATGAAATTACTTGGAGAATTTTCCTCAATTTAAAAAAAGAAAAAAGATAAAGGCTTACACTGTTAGTTATAAAAAGCCTATGAATTTATTCTTTCACTGAATTCTAATGGCTCAAATGGATTTACAGAAGCACAAAATCCAAAAAATAATATAGCTGGAAAAACCTTAAATGACCATACAATTCAATCTTTGTGGCTATCTTTGATGTATATAGCAGCACCTATTACTTTTTTTCCCTCTCTTGACTTACATACAAGCGGTGCTCTTCTGCAACCAGCATTGTAATTTGATGTTATGATTCATCATCTGCCACTCTTTATGTCATCATTGTTTGAATCTTCAAGCCACTGAATCCTTGCATCTTGTGCATAGATTCTCTCGGCACTTTGCCCTGTTATTTTCATTCTTGTCTCTTCAGCAGCACATCTGATTTCTGCTCATCTTCAGATTCCATCCAAATGACTAGATCAATAATTGTTGTTGCTGCTGTTTGGGTTTTAATTTGCCTTTGGACTTTTGCCCTGTAGGCTTTTGAAACTCATTTAAAGCTCTTTTTACTATGTTAATGAGTTTGTGCCCCAAAATGACCTCCTTGTCTGAGGGGCACTATCTATCATCCATTCCTTTGACATGAAACACTTTAGAAAAGAAGGAAGATGAAGATTTTACAGGCAATATCTTCAGCTGCAATCAAATTCCACAGGTTTAAAAACAGTATGTTTTGGGCAGAATATAGGAAAAAATTTCTCACCTCTTGCTCTGATTTGTGAAAGTAGACATGAGGTTTAATTTGCATAACCTTTGATTTGACCAGGCCTTAAAAATCACAAAATTTTAAATCCCCCAGAATTTGAGTTGGCATGGAACAAGTACAGCCATTTCTCTAATAATCGCTTTTCCTTACAATTGCAAAAAGAGAGGCACGTGGGATATGAATCTTTTCTTCTGATACCTTTAAAGTTACAAGTGTACTGCAGAGCTTATATGTGAATAGTCAGGCAGTAACTTACATACCAAGAGACAACACTCAAAAATACATAGCATAGTTCCTAACTTTTGTAGGACAGTTGTACACTGAAAATGGTTTCTTCTTTATATAGGTGTCTATTTGTGTGCTCTGGCAACAACCCTGTCACACAGTTTCCACTTGTTTTCCTAGTAGGGAAAGTCTATAGGCAAATGTGAAAGGGAATCTTGTGTATGCTGGTGGCAAGATCCAATAGAATTCTGTGGAAACAATATATGCATGTTCTCATCCTAGACTGGAAAATGTCCTCTGTATCTGACCTTGATTTTCAGTTTCTGATTGACCTCTTCAAAACTGGCTCACCTGTTTCAACACACAGTTACAATTAAACTAAAGGAGAAATTTTACCTGTATCATTTCCAGTACATTAATCCTTATCTACTGCTGAATATGATGAACAGGAATCTATATTTTTGCAAAGTGTAGGTGTGACAATGAACAAAACTAACCCCTTTTCACACACTTCATCTCTTCTAAAAATTCTGACAATTAATTCAGATGTTAGTTACACTACTTACTTAGAAGCTCTCTCTGAATGATGACTTCCTAATCAAAACTTTAATACAAAATAATCTCAAAAACAAACAAAAAAAATCTACCCTCATTTTTCAGGGGAAAACACCAGAATTTGTCTCTCTTATTTCTACTGATAGGAATCACACTGAAAATCATCACTTTGAAAAGCAGGGCTGTATGATTTACACAGTAAAATTTCCAAAAAAGAATGAGTTTCAGACTTTGGCTCTGATTTAAGTTTCCTCAAAATTCAGAAATATTGAGATACAGAGGTTTGATTCCTGTTTATCTCTAATTGAAAACAGAATTAAAATTTCCCAATATTTCCATCAGGCAAATTCACTTTATCATGAACATTGAAAACAGTCTCAAAATCAGGAAGATGACACACAATAACACCAAATTAAACTGAAATGGATTGAAAGTTCACTTTACATAAACAGCCAAAGTTTCTGAAAATTATCCAAATTCAGATCAGCAAAATAGGAACTGATGCCTCATGAGCTCAGGCTTTCAGCTTGTTTCTGCGTGGCTCAGTGGAAGAAAAAAGTCAAAGCAAAGAGAAAGAAAAAAGAACTCTAACAGTTTTGTAGCAACATAATTACTGAATTAGAACTCTTCTAGTTGTCTTTCCATATGATCAGATTCATAAAGTTAGTATTTTTAAGCAATTGCTTTTTCACTTACAGTGAAGAAGTCAGTAACTAAAAGAATACTACAAACTGCGTGGAAAAGATTGGTAAGCAGAGCAGTTTGGAGTATTTATGAAGAGGCTCGGGTTCCCCTTTCTTTCAAAAAATTGACCTCAGGGTCATGCCTTTTCTTAAGCTATAGTGGAACCCCATCAAATATGAATGTTTTATTGTATCCCATCCTTTCTGCAGTCCCATGAGTGCCATGAGTCTGGCTCAATCTCCTGCACTCAGTGGACAGGTCACATGCTAGGAGGCAGTCCTCCATTATTTCCAAGGGGGAAGCTTCAACACTTTGCACTTCAACACTTTTCTTGATGCAATACAAGCATCAAGAAAAAAAAGGGGAATCAAGATCTCACACATACAAACAAGACACAAGTCTACTCTTCTCTACATTTTGTGGACTGTAGAAGAAATTGTTCCTTTTTTTGCTTATTTCCTGGGTGATATCTGTCCCAAGGTTCACAACCTAGAACTCTATGATGGAAATACAAAGTCTGGTATGAATGAAGTATGAATGGAAATATCTGTGTGGGAAAGCACCAGAAGAAACTACAGTGAATGGCGTATATTGATATCCAAGGTGGTGCCTGACACTGGTCAGACCAATAAACCTGAAGGAACATGGTATTTCCATGGAGACATGAAGACTGTACTTCAGTGGGGCTACAGCACAAATGAGTTACCCATGGGAGACCCGTGCAGTGATATCAGGAGGGAGGACATGAGGTTACAGCCTTTCATCTGTGCCATTCTTCTTCCTGCTGTCCCAAGAAGAAGCCAGGAAGCCACAAAGGTATCCAAAATTTGAGAACAAAAACAATAGCAATTTTGATGAAGACATGGAGATCTTGAAATGACTTCAACAAAGGACCAGCAAGACATTCAGGGTGGGAACACTTGCCCTCT
>VZTH01011721.1:677211-688403 GCA_013397815.1 Aleadryas rufinucha
GGCCAAAGTCAGCTCTGCTGAAGTCCAGGGTAGCGAGCTTGTTGTGCACCCTTGTTGTTGCCCTAAGGATCTTGAACTCCACCATTTCATTGTCCATGCAGCCCAGGCTGCCCTTGACCTTCACATTCCCCACCAGCTCCTCTTTGATGGTGAGAACAAGGTCCAGCATAGCACCTCTCCTTGCTGGCTCCTCTATCCCTTGGAGAAGGAAGTCACCATCAATACGTTCCAGGAACATCCTGTATTGTTCCTCCAACAGATACTGGGTGGCTGAAGTCCCCCATGGGGNGAATGGCGTATATTGATATCCAAGGTGGTGCCTGACACTGGTCAGACCAATAAACCTGAAGGAACATGGTATTTCCATGGAGACATGAAGACTGTACTTCAGTGGGGCTACAGCACAAATGAGTTACCCATGGGAGACCCGTGCAGTGATATCAGGAGGGAGGACATGAGGTTACAGCCTTTCATCTGTGCCATTCTTCTTCCTGCTGTCCCAAGAAGAAGCCAGGAAGCCACAAAGGTATCCAAAATTTGAGAACAAAAACAATAGCAATTTTGATGAAGACATGGAGATCTTGAAATGACTTCAACAAAGGACCAGCAAGACATTCAGGGTGGGAACACTTGCCCTCTGAGGAGAGGCTGAGCAAGCTGAGCTACTACAGCCTGGAGAGGGCATGGCTGTGGGATGGGCTTAACAGTATCCTCCAGTGCCTGCAGGGACATTACCAAGAAAGTGAAACCACATTTTTCACAGAGTTGAACAGCTGGAGGATGAGAGAGCAGGCATGAACTGAAGCTAAATAGGTTCAGGCTGGATATAAGAAAAAGCTTTTTCCCCGTGAAGAGTCAGGCATTGGAACAGGCTGCAAAGGGTGTTGTGGCAAATCCATGTCTCATAGACTTACACAGCTGCAGGTTCCTTAGATGGTCTCAAACTTGATTTCCTACAGTGGGAGTGGTTCTCCATCCTACCAGTCCCTGCCTTTGCTTCTGCAACTTGGATGGTGTGGCTGGAGCACTTTCTGGTGAAGACCAAGGCAAAACAGTCAGTGAGAACCTAAGCCTTCTCCATATCCCATGTAACCATATCTCCTGTTTCCTTCTGGAGAAGGGCTCGTCTTTCTTTTAGCACTGATTTACCTATAGAAGCTTTAATGTGAGCCTTGATGTCCCTGACCAGATGTAATTCTATCAGAGCTTTAACTTTGCTAGCCTGATTCCTGCCCACTTGGACAATTGTTCTGTGTTTCTCCCAAGATACAGGTCCTTGCTTCCACCTTCTATAGGCTTGAATTTGTCCAAAAACTCCTTGTTCATCCATGCAGGCATCCTGATTTTGTCTTTGTTGCACTGTGCAACACTGAGGAGAGGAGGTGACCCTTGAATATTTACCAGCTTCTTAGGGCCCCTCTTCCCTCCAGGGCTCTATCCCATGCTACTCTACCAAGCAGATCACCAAAGAGGCCAAAGTCAGCTCTGCTGAAGTCCAGGGTAGCGAGCTTGTTGTGCACCCTTGTTGTTGCCCTAAGGATCTTGAACTCCACCATTTCATTGTCCATGCAGCCCAGGCTGCCCTTGACCTTCACATTCCCCACCAGCTCCTCTTTGATGGTGAGAACAAGGTCCAGCATAGCACCTCTCCTTGCTGGCTCCTCTATCCCTTGGAGAAGGAAGTCACCATCAATACGTTCCAGGAACATCCTGTATTGTTCCTCCAACAGATACTGGGTGGCTGAAGTCCCCCATGGGGCTCTGGGCTGCTCCCATCTGTTTCTATAGGGCCTCATCTCTTTGGTCTTCCTGGTTGTGTGGTCTATAGCAAATCCCACTGTCACCTGTCCTTGTTTCTCCTTTAATCCTGACCCATATATTCTCCTCATCCATTCCCAAATGGAGCTCCATGCACTCCAGCTGGTCATTGACATAAAGGGTTGACGCTGCCTGGGGTCTCCAGCAGAGGCGCAGCGTCCTGCCTGCAAAAGTCCCTGGTCGGTGCAGTCCCGAGCAACTGGCTCTGTGGCTAGGGAGCAATCCCCAAGTGAACGATGTGGTCAAGCGTAGGCCAAGGCAAAGGAGGAGAGAAAGGACACCTGTATGGTTTCCAGGAGCTTTATTATCTCTGGAGGGTCCAGGGACAAGTACCAAGGGGTCTGAGGGTGTCAGGGTCCTTTAAACACTAGGGTCTGAGGGCGGAGAATAGGGTAACAATCAATGGGGTACAGGATCATGGGTTGAGTGAAGGGTACAATAACAAATGGGGGTAACTTGGAGGAGGGAACTAAGAGTAGAGACCAATGGGGAACTGAACAACAGAGAACCTTCTAGAACTGGGGGTGGATTGTGGGGCGGCACAATGGGCAGTGCCATGGGCGGAGCCTCACACCTCAGTGCCATCCTCCGATCTGCCTTCTGGGCTGTCTGAGGTGGGGAAATGCAGCCATTGGATGGCTGCCACCTGATGGGAAATTGAGGACTCCAGCCCATCTGAGGGCTGGGCAACCCAAACAAAGGGTGACACGCCCTCTTACCTCCCCTGCCCACCCTTCCTAAAGAGCCTGTATCCTTCCATTCCTACCATGTCTCCAGGTTGCCAACAAGGTCAGCATTTGAACTCTTACATAACTTTAGCCCATATGGGAAAATAGCAAACAATATCATGTCCAGTTTTAAAACAGCAAAATTGAATAAAAAGGGAAAGGAATCATCATAGCTTTTCTCAGAAATGGAAACTGTAAAGGAATGTACGAAAAGACCACCCTATTCTGAACATCTTCTATCTAATACCAGACATAATTAAAGTGAGGCAAAAGAGAAGATAAAAGTTAAAATAATTTGTCCAAACTTGTCTATACTTCAATTTACTGAAAACGTTTCCATAGTTTAAAGATGAGGAATTGTAAGAACTGCAATGGAACAGAAGTAAGTTTTGGAAGATGATGGCTGGGTGAACTGGTTCTGGGAGCATAAGAATATACATGGACCTGGCACTGTGAGAAGCATGTGACACATTACATCAGGCAGCAAACACCGGAGTGCTCATTAACAAAATTCTGCTTTAAAACACAGTTGCAGAGATACCTTTTGAACATGTCTGAACAACCTTTGACTGAGGAGGCTAATCTTGACCTTAAACATTTTCTGAAATCAAGACAGTGAAAGATTTGAAACATACATAACTTGGAAATTACAGGAATGGATGGAACAGAAATGTGCAGGAGTAAAAGCAGATAAATATCAGAGACGGACTGAGCTTGGCAGAACAGATCGTTAAAAAGGGGAATTGTACTGGGCAATATCTGTTATTTCCAAAGGGCCTATGTTTTATAGTCTGTGCCTTTCAGACATATATTGAAGATTTAAAACATTAATACCAAACATAAAATCTGCTGATGTTTTGTGTTTTGGGTTGTGAATGAGCATATTTTTCAACAGTGTTTTAGAAACTTTTAGAAAGTGGGGTTTTTTTAATGAGCAGGAAAGTAAAAGAAATCACCATTTACTGAATGATCCTTTTGGAGAACAGATGAGATCTATAGCAGTGATTTTTATCTGCAGTGTAATTTATTTTATTTCCAATTTTATTTGAGTGCATTAATGAAGAGCATGACTTAACCAGAAAAATGATGGAAAGAAAATTAAAGCCAAGTTCTAGAAGTGTAATAGCTTGTTTTCCAACAGTCAGCTTTTGAAGCTGATCAGCTTATGAAAAGATTTAATATTCTTTAAGAGGATAACTGAAAATGTTGTCAACACCTTCCCNCCCTTGGAGAAGGAAGTCACCATCAATACGTTCCAGGAACATCCTGTATTGTTCCTCCAACAGATACTGGGTGGCTGAAGTCCCCCATGGGGCTCTGGGCTGCTCCCATCTGTTTCTATAGGGCCTCATCTCTTTGGTCTTCCTGGTTGTGTGGTCTATAGCAAATCCCACTGTCACCTGTCCTTGTTTCTCCTTTAATCCTGACCCATATATTCTCCTCATCCATTCCCAAATGGAGCTCCATGCACTCCAGCTGGTCATTGACATAAAGGGTTGACGCTGCCTGGGGTCTCCAGCAGAGGCGCAGCGTCCTGCCTGCAAAAGTCCCTGGTCGGTGCAGTCCCGAGCAACTGGCTCTGTGGCTAGGGAGCAATCCCCAAGTGAACGATGTGGTCAAGCGTAGGCCAAGGCAAAGGAGGAGAGAAAGGACACCTGTATGGTTTCCAGGAGCTTTATTATCTCTGGAGGGTCCAGGGACAAGTACCAAGGGGTCTGAGGGTGTCAGGGTCCTTTAAACACTAGGGTCTGAGGGCGGAGAATAGGGTAACAATCAATGGGGTACAGGATCATGGGTTGAGTGAAGGGTACAATAACAAATGGGGGTAACTTGGAGGAGGGAACTAAGAGTAGAGACCAATGGGGAACTGAACAACAGAGAACCTTCTAGAACTGGGGGTGGATTGTGGGGCGGCACAATGGGCAGTGCCATGGGCGGAGCCTCACACCTCAGTGCCATCCTCCGATCTGCCTTCTGGGCTGTCTGAGGTGGGGAAATGCAGCCATTGGATGGCTGCCACCTGATGGGAAATTGAGGACTCCAGCCCATCTGAGGGCTGGGCAACCCAAACAAAGGGTGACACGCCCTCTTACCTCCCCTGCCCACCCTTCCTAAAGAGCCTGTATCCTTCCATTCCTACCATGTCTCCAGGTTGCCAACAAGGTCAGCATTTGAACTCTTACATAACTTTAGCCCATATGGGAAAATAGCAAACAATATCATGTCCAGTTTTAAAACAGCAAAATTGAATAAAAAGGGAAAGGAATCATCATAGCTTTTCTCAGAAATGGAAACTGTAAAGGAATGTACGAAAAGACCACCCTATTCTGAACATCTTCTATCTAATACCAGACATAATTAAAGTGAGGCAAAAGAGAAGATAAAAGTTAAAATAATTTGTCCAAACTTGTCTATACTTCAATTTACTGAAAACGTTTCCATAGTTTAAAGATGAGGAATTGTAAGAACTGCAATGGAACAGAAGTAAGTTTTGGAAGATGATGGCTGGGTGAACTGGTTCTGGGAGCATAAGAATATACATGGACCTGGCACTGTGAGAAGCATGTGACACATTACATCAGGCAGCAAACACCAGAGTGCTCATTAACAAAATTCTGCTTTAAAACACAGTTGCAGAGATACCTTTTGAACATGTCTGAACAACCTTTGACTGAGGAGGCTAATCTTGACCTTAAACATTTTCTGAAATCAAGACAGTGAAAGATTTGAAACATACATAACTTGGAAATTACAGGAATGGATGGAACAGAAATGTGCAGGAGTAAAAGCAGATAAATATCAGAGACGGACTGAGCTTGGCAGAACAGATCGTTAAAAAGGGGAATTGTACTGGGCAATATCTGTTATTTCCAAAGGGCCTATGTTTTATAGTCTGTGCCTTTCAGACATATATTGAAGATTTAAAACATTAATACCAAACATAAAATCTGCTGATGTTTTGTGTTTTGGGTTGTGAATGAGCATATTTTTCAACAGTGTTTTAGAAACTTTTAGAAAGTGGGGTTTTTTTAATGAGCAGGAAAGTAAAAGAAATCACCATTTACTGAATGATCCTTTTGGAGAACAGATGAGATCTATAGCAGTGATTTTTATCTGCAGTGTAATTTATTTTATTTCCAATTTTATTTGAGTGCATTAATGAAGAGCATGACTTAACCAGAAAAATGATGGAAAGAAAATTAAAGCCAAGTTCTAGAAGTGTAATAGCTTGTTTTCCAACAGTCAGCTTTTGAAGCTGATCAGCTTATGAAAAGATTTAATATTCTTTAAGAGGATAACTGAAAATGTTGTCAACACCTTCCCTTTCTCGTTGATGGGTTTGAGACCAATGAGAAGTAAAAATGTTCAAATACTCATGGCAGAAGACAGGAAATATGATGACAAGATGGAGAACTTGGATGGATTAAGCAACACAGGGGAAGTAGACTGTGGTAAGACAGAAAACAAATATGGCTATCTCCAAAAGAGGTGAGTGAGATGAACAGAAACTAGATCACAGAAACTAAAAATAGAAATGAGTAAAACTATTGAACTACTGCTAAAATATAGAGGGAAACCAATCCAGCTGTGAAGCAAAATTTTTTTGTGTTCTAAAACCCTGTGAAAACAGGTAAGATTAATAATATGGATAAAGTAAAGCCTCATCATCAATACCCTATACAGCTCCCTTTCAGAGCTGTTTTTTTATTCAAGGTTCTACTGCCCCTGACTATAAAAGGAAGGAAAGGAAACAAGGATGAGAATAAAAAACAACCTTATCAAATCTTTCTCACTCTGCATAGGCTGTTAGAGAGTTGTATGTGTTCCCAGGTAAAGAGAAGACGCAATGCCAAAACCCCTGAGATCCACAGATAGGGGCTTTTTCCACATGGGCTTTGCATTGCAGTTGCTCTTTTCATATAGAGGAGAGGAGGGTGATCACTTTTGCTGTCTCAAAATGTGTGCCAGGACATTAATTTGGTCCCCTGCCACTATTGAGTTCTGGAACCAAAAAACTGGGTTCCCTTTTTCCTCTAATCCCGTTGTGATTAAATATTGTCTGCTAAAATCCCAATTTTTCAGTACCGTCTAGAAATGCATAAATGCAGTGGCCTAGACAAGAAGGGAAAACTTAAAGATGTATCAGGAAAATGCAGGTTATGAAAGACAAAGCTCTTGGATGAAGTGAGATGGAGGTCAAGGTGAAGAAAGAAGAAGATGAAGAAAAAAAGCCGGTGAAGCATAAAAGAATGGTTCCTTAGAAGGGGAACATAATGTTTTGTTTATTTGAAAATCTTGTTTTAAAGAGCTGTTGAAAGAAAGATATCAAAATTTTAGGGAACTTTTTTAATAGCTAAGATTAATTTTATATTGAGTTTTCGTACATTGAGATATTTCTAAATAATTGCAGCTCTATATAAAAGTATGTAATAAGTATAACTAAATAAAATGTAACTGTAAATAAAGCACCTATGAATACATAAACATTGAGAGTCATCTTTGGAAAACAGAAGTCTATCTGTATGTGGTTTACTGAGATATAGCAATGCATAAATGTGTAAAATAATTGGAAATATGAACTTATATCCTAGAATCATATTTTTAGATGATAGAATTATGGAATCCTTGAGTCTGGTTAAGTACTTCAGGAGATCACTTAATTTAACACCCCTGCTCAGAGTAGTTTCAGCTAGAGCAGGGTGCTCATGGACAACCCCCACATGGCTTCTGCATACCTTTACAATCAACGTGTTCCTGTGTTCAACCACCCACACAGAAAAAGCTTTTTATTTCATTTAAAAGTAGTTTCTTGTTTTTTCATCTTTGCCAAATTACCTCTTGTCCTGTCATGGACCATCACTGAAAAGAGTTTGGCTCCATCTTCACCCCACCTCCATTCCCTGTTAGGTCTTGGTAAGATCCCCTGAGCCTTCTTTTCTCAGTGCTGTACAGTCTCAGCTTCTTCAGCCTCTCCTCACACAACAGATGTTCCCATCCTTTGCTCACCCTTATGCATCACAAATATAAGTGTGATTTGACTTCTACTGAAGCAAAGTTAGACCAAAGCTTCAAGATCTTCAAATACAGTCCATGTTTTCCTCCAAGCAAGCAAAGAGTATGACCTTACACTGTCATCAGTCACAGCACTTCTGGGAATAAACCAAGGTTCTTCTCGGTGGAGTATTTTACTTCACACACCAGTTATATTCTGCTGTCTTTCATCATCTTCTTTCAGATTGTGACCTGACTAATTTCTATAAGAAAATTTTAGTGACATGGATTGACTGTTGCAATGGAAGAGATTCTTCCATGTTTAATGCAGGTGCAATTGAGGGTTTTAGTTTTGAATTTTTTTTAACTGTCTTAATTAGTAGTAAAAAATAGAAGAATTCAGAGGTAAGTGGGCACCTAGGGAAAGTTCATTACATCTCCAAGATTTGATTTGGGAATGCTCATACCTAATGCATTCGTATATAGCGGCTGATGTTCAGTATGAGGGGTGGGCTCTACTTCACCTGCACTGAGGGCCGCCTTGCTATGGGGAATAGAGTAATGGGTGATGTGTCTGGAGGGCCCCTCAGGCCAACTAGGCTCCAGGGAACTGAAGTTGCAGATGTCTCATCCAGTCACTTATTTATGAATGTGACAGCAGGAACCACGATGGTCTTACACAATATGAGTAAGAAAGGCTTGTTCTGAGCATATTCAGCACTGCAAGCTCCACAGAGGACTGAAATACAAAGATGTTTCTTCTGTGAGCTTCAAAAGGTCTCTGACAGGAGGTAAGCAATCACCAGGAGCACGCTCACACTCATTACAGCATTTCTACCTGAAACTTTATATGCCAAAGATGCTTGAGGTGTCTCCACACATTATGATAGGGTTTCCCAAAAACCAGTACTAGGTTTAAGGCTCCTGATCTGTTGCTTAACAGAACTCCAGTCATGGAAAAAGACTTCCTCATGAGGGAAAGAGGAGGGGTAGACACTGATATCTTCTCTGTCTGGTGACCAGTGATAGGACCCAAGGCAAAGGCCTGAAGTTGTGTCAGGGGAGACTTAGGTTGGATGTTAGGAAAAGGTTCCTCACTCAGAGGGTGATTGGGCACTGGAACAGCTTCCTAAGAAGTGGTCACAGCACCAAGCCTGACAGAGCTCAGGAAGTGTTTGGACAACACTCTCAGGCACATGCTGTGAGTCTTGGGGATGGTGCTGTGCAAGGCCAGGAGCTGGACTCGATGATTCTTGTGGTTCCTTCTAACTAAGCATATTCTGTGATTCTGAATTATTTTATTGAATGATGGTTATTATGCCCCAAAATTCATCTGCAAATGGGGAAAACAGTGGGTTACATCCCAGCAACTAAACAAAAACTCTCTCAATAACATCCTGCTTTCAGGACCAGAATGACTGTTCTTCAGAGTGACAGTACAGGGCACAGACTGCCTGCTTAGTGGAAGTCTGCTTAAAGCATTCACAAAACCCTGGCATTGGAGCTAAGATCAGCTAATGCACAAGAGAATTTCCTGGGCCAATCTCTAAATGCTACAACACTGACCACTTAAATCTGTATGGAGAAAACAGCAAATAGACAGCCAAACCACTGCTCCCAGTCTTCCTCTCCCCTCCCCAAGATTCTGAGAGACATTTCACTGAGAAATGTCATGTGGGACATAGAACTTCTTTAATTAAAGATGACAATTCAAGTGAGGCAGAATGGGATATTATATTGCCCAGCATGCCATTTATAATCTTGAGTAGGTCAGTCATAATCAGAGCTGTGTATGCTAGAATTTTGGAGGGGGAGGGTTCAATATTTAGTATTGGATTGAAGAGTGGGTTTCAAGTAAGGTTTTCTTTATTAGATTTTGCCTTTCATATTAATTCCCATCAGTTGCAGTGACAGTTGCATGCAAGAGCACATTTGATCAGCTACAGACTTCCTCGTTGCTGAGGTAAGCCAGAAAAACCCTCCTGACTGCAGCAGAAATGTTAGTAATAATCCTAGAGAAATCATGTGTTGCCAGGACTTAATGGCTGGCTCTCTGATTAACAACCTGAGGTAAACAGAGGGCAGTTAATAACATAAACCACTGTGGATTGTAATATCAATAATGCCATGAAATGACCAACTTTCAAAGGATTATTGCTGATATAAAGTGTATTCAACAACTTATACTAGCAATGTTATATATTTAAAGGAAGAAGGATGGGCTGGATACATCATCAGTTCTTCCACACCATTAACAACCCCATTTTTCCTTCCAGAATACAGCTCTTTTGGTTATGTTTATAATTTTACTTTTGGATCGATGGAAACTTCATAGGGCAGGATTCTTTCTCTGCTTCTCTCACAGCAGTAAGAAATGCCAGCACAGTCAATATACAGAATTGCCTGGCTCAGCACCAGAGGAGATAGTGCTAATCAAAGTAACAGCAGCAGAACTTGAACCAGCCCTTAGAAGGAGAAGGTATTACAGACTAATTCATTAATCTGTTAAGCCTCTGTGTCAGCGAGAAGTATTCTCTTTAGCCGGGTGTCCTTAATAGGATATATCAGGCTCTGACCTGAGGCAGATCAGTTTTTAAGTCCAGAAAAAGCTCCTAGGACAGGGATCTGAAATGCAATAAAAACATTTGCTATAAAAATAGGCATCTGGGCATCATCTAAGCGATCTCTACTGCTGAATGAGCTACAATTGAGCTATGTCTCAGCAACTACAAAATATGCCAATTTTTTGCATTTGGATAAACAATCACTAGAAAAATAGAAAAATTAAAATTATATAACAGCAATTGCCTACTATAATTAGACACACACAAAATACATTGTGCAGCCTCTGCTGATAATCATGGAGCTCATCTCTCCATATCCATAGCAGGAGTGACTATGCCAGGAAGCAGCATGTTCTGGGAAGTACACTCAGTGGTGGGACGCTCCTCAAGGCACGAGACAGTTAACCCATTCACCAGCATTCTCAGTTTTATAATACAATAATATTAGTAAGATTCTTCAAATGCTAAAGAATTCAAACTGAGTGAAAACAGCCAGATTTCTCTGAGGAGCCAAGAAGGAACAGGCATTTTGTCCCAGTCCTCGCATTCCGAGATAGAAGAGCACAGACTGCAAAGCCAAAATTTTGCCTCAGTGTCAAGTAAAATAGTTCAGATGAGAATTTAAAGGAAAAGCTGGGGTGGTTCATTATTTTATTTTAGTTCTGCATATAAACCATGAGAAACTCTAGAAAGATGGACAAAATTTTGCTCATGCATTTAAGATAAACAAAAGAACCCTTGCGTCTGTCTGATACCAGTGATGGAAAGTTTACACAAAAGGATTTTGTTCCATAAAGTTTTCAATTACAAACACCCCCCACCAAAACAAACAAACAAAAGGATTATCTTTTGGGATCTGGAAAACAAATCTGCATATGGCTAAAGGAGGAGAATAACAACTAGTATTCCAAACTACATTCAGCAACTAGAAAAACATTGTTTTCCAAAACTTGCTGTAGCAGAAAACAGAGAAATTACTGGGATGGCAGCAGCAGGTAGAGAGAGAGGGAAACCTTCTAACAAACAGAAGCTACCATTGGTTCATTAATTTGGGGTCTTTAGTGCCTTGGGGGTTTTGGGGGGGGCGGGG
>VZTH01011721.1:688452-724719 GCA_013397815.1 Aleadryas rufinucha
TGAAAAATGAGGTGAAAGGAAAAAAGAAAAACATTTCCTACTTTGGTACTTTCAATGAGAAAATTGAACATTTAGGTTCTGAATGAAAACTTCTATAAAACAAAATTTAAACAAATTAATGTTTCCTTTCGTACTGAATTATTCTGAAATAGGAGGAGCATAATTTCTCAAGCAGCTCTACTGACAATGAAATTCTTCAGGATTTCACAACATTGCTTCCTACTGTGTTTCCTCCAACTCCAGAGAAAAACAAATGCAAAGATTTGCAAAGCATTAACATAATGGCAGGAGTATGATTTATTGTGCTACTCATGATTTAGAGTACCGTGTTTACTCTAAGTTGGTAGCACATCTGCAATGGCATTACATGACTTTTCTCAGTAACAGAAAACAGTGACAGGAAGCAATTATATAGAAAGGCCCACTAATATAAGTCATGTAGCCTTTAAAACTAGGAGGCATTAGTTCCTATACAAAAGTTAAATCAAATCATGCGGATCATGTAATTACTGTAATTACTTGTTTTTCAAATCTTGTTAGGTATAAAGATTATTGATACTTGCTAGGCAAACAGAGGGGATGCTAACAGCAGTGGCAGCTTCACATTATTTGCCAGATTCAGAACTGAGCCAAATATGACCCCTTTCCTTTCACCACCATTTACCTGATTAATCTGAACCTAACCAGCCCCTCTCTCCTTGATGCACACCAAGAATGGTTAAAGGGAAAACAAAAAGCCTCGCTCAAAAATATGCCTTACTGAGCTTCTTGTGGCTCCTGTTGCCAAGGAAACTGGAGCAAATTCCTCTCAGATAATACCCTGAACTGCTTAAGCCAGCCAAGCTTCAACCTGGTATCAGGAAAGGGAACAAAGACTGAAAACAAACAGGACAACACGGTTGTAAAACTCACTGCAGGGAGAGAGAAAAATAAACTACAAGATAAAGCATCTGCTAGGAAAGAATATATTTCATTTAGGTCAAATCAAGGCTTTTCAATCTCTCTCCATTGTTCCTCCAATGGAGGAACCCATTACTTCAGACAAATGGAAGAGAGAATAGGTCTCTTGTTTCAGTTACTGAGTTGACGGTATTACAAATCATCTGTCTTCTGGAAAACTGCCTATTAGTGTTCTCTGATCCTTCATGAAAAGGAAGCTGATTAAAATTATTAACAAAATTATCTTCCACTTTTTATTTTGAAGTGTGATCCTGGCTCAGAGAGGAACAATATCAGTAATTATCACTGGTTTAATCAGATGCCTTTTGTACAGTTTTCTCTCTTCCTCTTCGCTCCTCACTTTCCTATTTTCTTTTCTGCTTTGTCTGATTCTAAATCTCAATGGTTTCATTAAATGTTTAGGGCCAAATTTTGGCACTCGGCAAAGCTGGCAAGAAAACAGGCATATATTAATATTGCAAAAGCATCTTTATTACAAGCCCAGGTCCTGGCCAGCCCAGACCCTGCACACTTCATATCCCTCCTCCACTGCATCATTCCCTGAAGGGGTCATTTGTTCCAGAAGCAAGAGTTTATGCATGGGTTGGGGCGTTGAGAGCCTTGTGTGCATTGTTTATAGACTGCGATGATCTGATCTTCGGGTCCCACCCTTTCTATCCTCATCATCATTGTATGGAAGCACTCAACTGCCCTGGAATGCAGCTCAGTGGACACACCACAGCCACATGAAACACCATACCTGAGCTGAGATTTCAGTCTGAGAAGGATGGCCAAGGTATACAAACACCTCAAATTGGACCACTGGCACTTGCAAGGGGCAGGGGGAAGGGTTCTGATCATCACAGGTGGCTCTCAAGAGCTCTCATACCAGCTTAAATCAGGTTTGCACAGATTTCAAAGGAAAACCAAATAAAGGCAATCCAGTCTCAAATCAGTAGGAGAAACTTTTTGAACTGATACCTTTCTCTGTTGAGCTCACAGACAGAGTCTGCAAAGCATGGAGTGATTACAAGATGGAAAGTTGTCAAAGATAATTTAGCTGCTACTTTGAATAATGATTAAATATGAATGAACAAGTCTATGAAAATACGTCTAAAATACACTTTTTTATTGACCTCTCTATGATCCTCTGGTACTGTGGCAGAGGACTTCTGAGGAGCTAGAAGATGAGGGGTGAATCACAGTCAGTTTGGAAGGGACACTGCAAGACAGCCGGGAACTGAATTGAAGAACCGCTGAGGCTTTCCCAGCTGTCTTAAATAGTCCTTTGCCTTGTTGAAGCTGCAGTCCAGACTTGGCATTTTACACCCTTGCTTTAATGTTATTTAAATAAATACAGAAAGTTTTTTTTCCCCTCTGTGAGTTTCCTTAAGGTTTTTTAGATAGAAGATAAGAGAAAAATGAGCAATGAGAAAGAATGTGAAAGAGGCTGTGTCAGAGAAGTGTGTGAGAGTTGGCAAGAAATCTTTGGCGCTATTGTGATTGACCAGCTAAGAATGCAGCAAGAGCCAAACAGCCCTCTCTGTGGATTATTTCTGCACAGGGTATATGTGAGATTGTGCTTATGGAATTTTTGCCTGATCCTTCCATTGGGAAGATGGGATTTGCTCTCCACGTGGATAGGGAGTAAAGTTCATATGTCCAAACCTTCAGTTCCTGGCAAACTTGAGTAGAGTCAGAGCTGCCTATGCATTTTCAAATATATCATGGCTAATGCAAGCCTCTATCTATATGAGTGACAAAGGTACACTTTAAACACTCAATTGTCAGCAGATTTTGAAGTACTGGAAGCAAACTATGCATTTAACATAGCTTGAAGATTGAGGTGGAAGTGTCCTGTCTACGCAAAAATATCTAATCTGTCTATGCAATAATATTAAGTGTTGGTTAAATACGTCTATAATTAAATATATTCTCTTTTTTTAACATGTTTTTCTACATGCAAAACTAATCAGAAACTCAAAAGGGAAAAGGTATAGTAAGAGAGCTCGGTTTCTCTCTGTTTCAGAGCCACATGATAACAATTCTGGTGCCCTGCATGCTGCAGCTTATGAGACCTGTCAGGCTGTGTTTGATAAGAATGCTCAGAAAGCATTCACAGTGATACCAAACTCATCCTATCTCCTCTGCCATATTTGGAAGTTTTCACTTCTCCAAGCCCTATGGATCTCTAAGTAACCAACAAGATCCCATCAAAAATCTTCCTTGTGTGGCTTTTAGAAAAATCTGGAGAAGGAAAGAAGTAGTACAAACGAAGTCATTGTGATTGATTGAGAAAGGAGAGCAGTGAGACTATCAGCCTTTGCTACCTACAATCTTTTATGTCCACAAGATGGGGAGAGGAGTACTGTGCCCTACTCTCTGCCCATATTCTTTGGTTTTCATTATTTTACACTTGTTGATAAATCTTCTGGATTTTTAACTCTTTGTTGTCTTTCTGATGCTCTGAATAATTCCAAATTATTTGAAATAACTTTTCAAATGGAAAATTGTATACATTTTCCATTTGCAATCAGTTGATTTCTTCCCTAGTGATTACAATACAGAATATTTTTTAAACTAACAAACTTTGTTTCAATAGCCTCTGAAATTCTTTTTTATACCCTGAAGAGGATTCAAAGTACTGAGTCTAAAATGTAATCTACTCAAGGGATTTCACTGGGCGAAAAAAAGTGTACTATACCTGAAGCCACCAATTAATTTCTCATTAATAACACCTGAGGGAGAACTGTCAGTAATTGTCCCTGGCTCTTCTGCCTGGCCTACCTATCCTTACCACCCTTTGCTAGTAGCAGCAGCTCTGCATGGCTCTTTGGCTCCCTTAGAAGCAAATGGTGCTGCTGTATCTGGCCATCACATAGATCATAATACCCCTCTTTTACTTAATAGGGTCCATAATATCTCTCTTTTACATAGCAGGGTCATGCATGGGAAGCTTGAAGCGCTGTTGAGGAAGATACTGAAATGTTCCCTTTTAATGGCTCAGGGCAGCTAGGGTAGCTCGCCTTTTTGTGACTGTATTTTCCCAGGTGAACTGTTCTAAATTCAGCTTTAGAGGAGCAGAAGGAATTCCCTGAGTGGGGAGATGTGCAGGAGCTGGTCACAGACAATGGGGCTCCTTTCTGCAAGACATGACTGGAGATGCAGTCTCTTTGGGATCAAAATGTCAAAATCCTTTTGATGACATGAACTTTTCTGACAGGTTTGAGGCACACAACATTTCCACTCCCTTACATGCAGAGAGAAACAGGAACAGAAACAACAAGGGACTTCTTTGTTGAAAATGAAAGAGGATAGGAAGGAAAGGAAACATGAGATCCATTTTAAATCATTGGAAGTGTTCAGCTGTCAAGGGAAAGATGCTGTAAAAGGACGACGTAAAACAAACATTATTACCCTAGTTATAAAAGCTCACTTAATCCTTCTTGTAACTGGTGAACCTCAAAAACATGGCTTCTACATGCCTGCAGTATAACAATTGCTTAAATCTTGTTTAAAGCTTAAACCCATAAGTCTTTTGGAGAAAAGTACTGATGTATCTTATTCATAAAGGTACATATTCCTGGACACATATAGCCTGGAGCAGAGAGTGGAGATGGCATGGAACAGGGTGGGCAGAGGCAGGTTTCCTAACCTCCACAGCAAGGTCTTGAAGGAGTGGGTCTGAAGCATTATCTGACATCAGTGCATGTCTAGTATCTGCAGTTTTAGTATGCTGTTTATATGTATTTATTACTCCAGTTGGAAGTCGGAAGCACTGTTATTTAAGTGCTANATATGAATGAACAAGTCTATGAAAATACGTCTAAAATACACTTTTTTATTGACCTCTCTATGATCCTCTGGTACTGTGGCAGAGGACTTCTGAGGAGCTAGAAGATGAGGGGTGAATCACAGTCAGTTTGGAAGGGACACTGCAAGACAGCCGGGAACTGAATTGAAGAACCGCTGAGGCTTTCCCAGCTGTCTTAAATAGTCCTTTGCCTTGTTGAAGCTGCAGTCCAGACTTGGCATTTTACACCCTTGCTTTAATGTTATTTAAATAAATACAGAAAGTTTTTTTTCCCCTCTGTGAGTTTCCTTAAGGTTTTTTAGATAGAAGATAAGAGAAAAATGAGCAATGAGAAAGAATGTGAAAGAGGCTGTGTCAGAGAAGTGTGTGAGAGTTGGCAAGAAATCTTTGGCGCTATTGTGATTGACCAGCTAAGAATGCAGCAAGAGCCAAACAGCCCTCTCTGTGGATTATTTCTGCACAGGGTATATGTGAGATTGTGCTTATGGAATTTTTGCCTGATCCTTCCATTGGGAAGATGGGATTTGCTCTCCACGTGGATAGGGAGTAAAGTTCATATGTCCAAACCTTCAGTTCCTGGCAAACTTGAGTAGAGTCAGAGCTGCCTATGCATTTTCAAATATATCATGGCTAATGCAAGCCTCTATCTATATGAGTGACAAAGGTACACTTTAAACACTCAATTGTCAGCAGATTTTGAAGTACTGGAAGCAAACTATGCATTTAACATAGCTTGAAGATTGAGGTGGAAGTGTCCTGTCTACGCAAAAATATCTAATCTGTCTATGCAATAATATTAAGTGTTGGTTAAATACGTCTATAATTAAATATATTCTCTTTTTTTAACATGTTTTTCTACATGCAAAACTAATCAGAAACTCAAAAGGGAAAAGGTATAGTAAGAGAGCTCGGTTTCTCTCTGTTTCAGAGCCACATGATAACAATTCTGGTGCCCTGCATGCTGCAGCTTATGAGACCTGTCAGGCTGTGTTTGATAAGAATGCTCAGAAAGCATTCACAGTGATACCAAACTCATCCTATCTCCTCTGCCATATTTGGAAGTTTTCACTTCTCCAAGCCCTATGGATCTCTAAGTAACCAACAAGATCCCATCAAAAATCTTCCTTGTGTGGCTTTTAGAAAAATCTGGAGAAGGAAAGAAGTAGTACAAACGAAGTCATTGTGATTGATTGAGAAAGGAGAGCAGTGAGACTATCAGCCTTTGCTACCTACAATCTTTTATGTCCACAAGATGGGGAGAGGAGTACTGTGCCCTACTCTCTGCCCATATTCTTTGGTTTTCATTATTTTACACTTGTTGATAAATCTTCTGGATTTTTAACTCTTTGTTGTCTTTCTGATGCTCTGAATAATTCCAAATTATTTGAAATAACTTTTCAAATGGAAAATTGTATACATTTTCCATTTGCAATCAGTTGATTTCTTCCCTAGTGATTACAATACAGAATATTTTTTAAACTAACAAACTTTGTTTCAATAGCCTCTGAAATTCTTTTTTATACCCTGAAGAGGATTCAAAGTACTGAGTCTAAAATGTAATCTACTCAAGGGATTTCACTGGGCGAAAAAAAGTGTACTATACCTGAAGCCACCAATTAATTTCTCATTAATAACACCTGAGGGAGAACTGTCAGTAATTGTCCCTGGCTCTTCTGCCTGGCCTACCTATCCTTACCACCCTTTGCTAGTAGCAGCAGCTCTGCATGGCTCTTTGGCTCCCTTAGAAGCAAATGGTGCTGCTGTATCTGGCCATCACATAGATCATAATACCCCTCTTTTACTTAATAGGGTCCATAATATCTCTCTTTTACATAGCAGGGTCATGCATGGGAAGCTTGAAGCGCTGTTGAGGAAGATACTGAAATGTTCCCTTTTAATGGCTCAGGGCAGCTAGGGTAGCTCGCCTTTTTGTGACTGTATTTTCCCAGGTGAACTGTTCTAAATTCAGCTTTAGAGGAGCAGAAGGAATTCCCTGAGTGGGGAGATGTGCAGGAGCTGGTCACAGACAATGGGGCTCCTTTCTGCAAGACATGACTGGAGATGCAGTCTCTTTGGGATCAAAATGTCAAAATCCTTTTGATGACATGAACTTTTCTGACAGGTTTGAGGCACACAACATTTCCACTCCCTTACATGCAGAGAGAAACAGGAACAGAAACAACAAGGGACTTCTTTGTTGAAAATGAAAGAGGATAGGAAGGAAAGGAAACATGAGATCCATTTTAAATCATTGGAAGTGTTCAGCTGTCAAGGGAAAGATGCTGTAAAAGGACGACGTAAAACAAACATTATTACCCTAGTTATAAAAGCTCACTTAATCCTTCTTGTAACTGGTGAACCTCAAAAACATGGCTTCTACATGCCTGCAGTATAACAATTGCTTAAATCTTGTTTAAAGCTTAAACCCATAAGTCTTTTGGAGAAAAGTACTGATGTATCTTATTCATAAAGGTACATATTCCTGGACACATATAGCCTGGAGCAGAGAGTGGAGATGGCATGGAACAGGGTGGGCAGAGGCAGGTTTCCTAACCTCCACAGCAAGGTCTTGAAGGAGTGGGTCTGAAGCATTATCTGACATCAGTGCATGTCTAGTATCTGCAGTTTTAGTATGCTGTTTATATGTATTTATTACTCCAGTTGGAAGTCGGAAGCACTGTTATTTAAGTGCTATTTGTCTTCCTTTCACTTTATTACTGCAATCAGTGAGATTGATCTTAATTAAAAGTCTAAAGTTCAATGATAGTTTAAAAAGGAGTACCTATAGCTTTGATGGCCTCTTGAAAATGCTACCTGGATTTTGTTTAAAAAACGAGAATTCTGTAGTCTTTGCTTTATTTTGCTTATTAAGTTCTATTTCCATGCCTGACTTTAAGGGTTACCTTCTTAGTGAAAACATTTGTACATGTCTCTGATAAGATAATGCTGTACCGAAGTCCCAAGTGAATTCTCCTTGGACCCTGTAATGTGTTACAATCCAATGCTTAATAACAACGGTCATTTTTAACAGCATGCGACAACATGAAATAAAACTGGTACTTTTTAAGTTTACAACTGTATTATATGATTATGGATTTATGTAGGATTTTAATTTAGCTTAATGCAGCAAAACCAAATGTGCTTACAATGTTAAGCAAAACAGTGACAAAGGTCTTCTGTCCAGGTATATCTCCATAGCAATTTGCTCCTAAAAATACAAATCTCACTCTCTGTAGAAATTTAGCATCTATTTCAGTCATGTTTTCTGTTTCAAATATGCCATATACCCAGTGAATTAATGAAAATGCAGTAGATATATCAACTACACAGTGGTTGAATGAATGAATGGCCTGTCTTCATCTCAGAGAGGAACGATTTTAGAATAAAGGCTGAAATTAATGGAATTCCATGATACAGTTCAAGAAGCTGTCTTTGTGCACATAGTTTTCCATCTTTACAAAAACCACCAAGGGCAAATGTTAGTAGTCGCACGTGGTCAAGATCCAAGTCCTCATAGCAAAGGATGACCCATTAGCACTAACCATAAACAGTTCTTTAGGGCAGATTACTCTTGTGATGGCAACGCAGAACCTTGGAAGGCAAGCAACCTGTGTTCTTATTACTCTTCCAGTCACTGCCTTATTCTGTGCTGGAGAACCACCTACCCGGTCTGGTCTGTTCAAACACTGGTATCCTTGTATAGTTCGGAGACTTTCATCTTTGCTCAGAGTCATGGCAGCCCATCTCAGCTTTTGTGTGTAAGAGAATTTCATGCGTGTTTGTGATGGTGCAGGCCTCAACATCTTCCATTGCGTATTTTGGATGTAGAAAGTATTTTAATTAATAATTAGGGTAACAATTCCTTCATCATTTGAATTTTGAGAAACATTTAACTATGTATGTGTTATTCAAGATGTCAGTATGAAAAGAAAATGCAAAATAGCAACTTACTTTTACATTTGTTACTCATTCTTCCTTTAAACAATAATGTGGGTAAAACATCTCATTTGTCAGTCATTTTATGTTTGAGTGAAATCAGCTACAGGAGCCAATTTTGAGTTACACACACTCTTTTGGAAAATACTTGCAGCATTATTAACAGAAAAAAAAGTATTTAAAGGATTTTCCCTCTCTTGTTTGATGAATGTATATACTTTTTCATTTTGCGCTTATGTACAAATTGAGATGTGTAGGATACTTCTGTAGGGCACAGCGTAATTCTGTGTCATTCACTATGGAGTTGTCTGGTCATGTGTTCAAAGCAAAGATGCACACAGCTTTCATGATGAGTATTGAGCCCAAAATATTAACATATTGAAATGTTTATGAGCAGTTATTCCATTCACTCTAATTGAACACTAATGCAATAGTTTGGTGTTCTTTCCTGCTGAAACATAACTGAACATTCAAAATACATTTTCTGGCATTTTGGGGCTGCAAATCAAGAGAAAACTACAGTAAAACATAATACCATCCACTTGAAGATCTCCAGATCTTTAGCATCAAAATGAGAGGTATAAACATCTCACTGGCTGATTGCTTAACAAAATAAAAGGTTAGAAATTCAATCCAGGCAGAAGGGGGTTCCACCATTCATCCAATAATAAAAAATTCCATTTATTGCATTATACTACGAATAATCATGAAAGGTTTTCTAGAACCAGTGTCATACATAATAAGTAAAATGGATACATACTTTTCCCCAGGAGGTCTGTCTAATCTGAGAGACAAACATGCCTGTGTCATCCACAGCCAAAATAGCCAAAAGATTTATACCAGGGATATATTTTCTCAGGAAGGAAATTGTGCAAAAGGGCATAATGTGCACTCTGTATATGTAGATCATATTCCAAATGGTGTATCCCAGGATGTCTTTGTTCAGGAATGTCCCAGTGAGCATCAGCAAGGTAGGCAGCCCTTTGATTGTACAGAAAGTGAAAGGAAAAAGGAGTGGGAAAAAGAACAGCCAGCAAAGACTCCCAGCCCCCCTGGTCCCAGTTTTACACTCATAGCAAATTGCAATGGTGATGGAAACGATGCCTGACATGGATGTCCCAGGGCTCTGCTGGGCAGTGAGCTTAGCAGAGCTATACCCTGGGAAGGTCAGCCTCTAACTCGAGCCCTTTTTTCAGTTTCACTCAGCCTCCCATTCCTGTTTTATCACAGGGCAGTATCACTAGTGCCGTGGCAAGTATGTTTTGGTATCTGTAGTAGACGCTGCTGTGTTTTCCCAGTAACAGGCAAGTAGGGGCAAAGGTTCATCAGTGAGTAATGAATCAAATGCTAAGGTGGAGACAAGATTTAGTTGTTTAAACATAGTCATTGCAGGCATGTATCAGCCTTCCCTTTGAAAGGTACTGAGCTACAGACGACGGGCAAGAAAATTTTGGATTTTTTCAATTTAAAGCTTGATCATATCAGCTGCTCCCAGTCTGAGCAGTTACAGGTTCTTTATTTTACTAATTATAAGAGTAATTATGCCATTAGTTCTCAGAAAGTAATTTTAATAATTAGGTCAAACACAAAACTACTCCAATCTCATGACATACTAATTTAAATTGTTTGGATATTGTAATTTAGGAGGAGGAGTCAGTGCTAGAGTCATTTTGGGGATTGTAAGAAGGAAAATACAGCTGGAGAAATAACAGAAGATGAATTCTCTGTCAGAGACATTAGTTAAGTTGTTTCTTGAATGATGTTAAGTGAATAACATTACAGCTATTTGATAGCGATGACAGATAAAATCATCATGTATTGAAAAATATATTAAAGATTTGATTCAGAGGCCATAATTTTGACTGAGTATACCAACCCCCTTTCTCTATTACTACAGCAGAAGAAAACATTTTCAATTCACCCATCTAATTTTCTTGAGAAATTAATCCATTCATATCTCTGCCTGATATATGCTGCTCTCAAATCCAGTTTCTAATCTTAGTTGCAACCTCATAAATCTTGAACAAAATTTACAGCCACCAGGGAGCTTAGGCCACCAAAGCCAATCACACGGATGTAAAATCCATGTAGGTGAGATATTTGGGACAAAAGAAGAAGAGAAAGGAAAAGGAGAGACTATTTAGGCTAGGGCAGGAAATTAAAGCAATGTCAAAATAATTCCAGACCTGGCTTCTAGCAGTCCACCTTTATCAATACCTCTATCCATCTACCTCCAGACATTATCTTAGATTTCATCCCAGTGCATTTTTAGGAATATTTCTCGTGAAAGTATGTCTGAGTATGAGCAGGACCCTTGGTATTGCATGGCCCTGGACTTTTTTTGCCACAAGGTAGAAACCTGCCTGCAGAAGTCCAAGAACTAAGGAAAGTTTCTTTCTGCCAGTCATGACTTACATGACCTGAGATCATCTGCTGTTGTGCCTTTGGCAGGTGAATAGCAATGTAGGTGCTTCACTTCCCAGCAAATTCCATATAAATTCAATCAATAATACATCAAACCTTTCTGATGATGATGATACAGAAAGCCATGTTTGACATCTGTCTCCCCTGACAAATCATTCTCCCCTGACAAAGAATTCTCCTCTCTGAAAGACAGAGGACAGACATATACAAATCATATGTCAAACAATTCTAAAAGTTAGGATCCCACTGCCTGCACCTACCAATAAATGGAATACAACAGCTATCTCCCCTAAAGGTTTGCTGACACTCAAAGTTTTCTTGATTTATTTACCCCTACTGAGGGCACAGTGGAGTGAAAAAGCATAAAGGTTTTTTGCTTCACACACAAGGAATAGAGAAGACAAAACTTTGAAATTGCATTTTGTGAAATGTTTTTACATTATTTTATTCAAGCAGTAAACATTGTGGTATAAAAATAATCTTTACATGAAAAACTTATTATTCCCAGTTCACAATACACTCTTAATTTGACATTTGAAGTTAAAAATGAGTGGGACTGGTGGTTTGGTCAAAGAACATGTATTTTTACTGACATAATAGAAGGTTGCTGGCAAGTTTCATTACATTTATTACAACTGTAATTGTCTTTAAAAGCATATCAGTGAACAGTGTGATTTTAGAAATGAGAAGAAGCAGTTCTGTGGAAGTATGACGAAGTTTTGCATTCTTATTTCTTGAATAAAACAAGCAACTTTACTCGTTGGATTAATAACTGCAAAATACATTCAGAGCTTGGCAAGTATTTTCTGAAAATTCTGATTCTTTAAAATTTGATAGGAAAGATTAAAATATATGTTATTCATGGATCAGATTGAAAGTCTTCACATTTTCACCAATATTGTTCCACATTATTTGATGAAAATTTAAAAAAAATTGAAATTAGTGAAAGCCTTTGAATTGTTAGAGAAGTTTAGAAATTTATGTCGGCAAAAATATGCCTAGAAACAGTTTTTCTGCTGTCTGTACAAAGTTCTGACTTTAAAACTAACACTGATGAGACAGCTGTGGTTGGAGTTGTTTGGGATTTTTACTTTCTAGAAGGAATGTTAGTAGTAGTGAAATTCTAAGCATGTCTGCACATAGCAGTTATGCTATTTGCAAATCATATGCAAAAGAAACCCATTTGCATGCAGTGAGATTTAGACCAACTATGAATCCCACAAAAATCCCATGTCACATTCCACAAAAATAAAGATGTTTAGCCACTGCTTTCAATGAATTAATTGCTTATGTTCATAGAAACACTGACCACACTTCCAAAACCTAATGAAAGGATCTTTCTAAGAGCCTCAATATATCTCCTCTGAAATAGTTTTGCAGAATCGCTCCCATAACTAGCTCAAAGGCTGGTTCATTTTTGAAATAAATATTGTGGTCTTTATACAACAGAAACCAGATTCATTGTACATAGTACAAGGACACATATAAAAGGACCTTCCAGCCCATTCTGTGGAGTGGAAATATCCCAGGGGAAGGTGGGTGGTGTTGACATCACAGCAATTTTAGTTTCCACTAAAGAGTTCTATAGGAATTCTGCTGATGTAATTTTTTCCCTTAAAGTGAGTACCTCACTTCTTGGTGAATCTTGATCACACATTTTTTGTAGTATTTGTTTATCTCTCATTCCTCAAAGAAGAAAGTTTGTCATAATAGTTTTCTAATTTTGCAGCCTTCTCTTTTTGTGTCTTTCATCGGCTTCAATTTAACCTGTACCAGCATCCGGGTTAAATTCTAGCCTGAGTCCATCTTCTGTGTTTTTCTGAAGTTTTGTTTGCCAGGGTTGTGTTGGTGATTAAGATATGAATAATATGAGATTCCACTTGCCATGTCTCATCTTTTTTAAGTTTTAGCTTCAAAATATTCCATTTCTTTTTCATAAGCAGAGCTAAATCAACATGGATTCAAGACTTCTCATTGGCAACAGACAGCAGCAGGAAAAAGTTGGAGGAACAGGGATAACATTGGAGGAACAGGGATTCCTATTAACTTAGAGATCATTTAGTCATGAAAACCTTCACCACAGTGTGTATAAGGAACAAATCAGTTATAATCAAGCAGTTCAGAGGTCCTCCTAGAAGAATCTGGAAGTGGAATAGAAAAAGTTATTCAAAACTCTCAAGTGTATTTTGGACAGAGGCAGAAAGCACAGAAGTTATTTTGCTTTTTTGCTGTAACTAATAGCTACTGAATTTTGTTACAGACCTTTTCACAGATGATCATACCTACCTTGCAAGACCTAAGGCAGATACTCCCTAAGGTCAATTTTTGAGGGAATAGATCTGGCAGGAGCATCATGCACCTTCCAAAATGCTCTCCCGGTTCTGCTGGCCACAAATTCTTTACTGACAGCAATCAGTGATGGAGATCTCAAGAGGTTACTGTATTCAACACTCTTACTGCACATCCTAATTCAGCTTGAGTCACTTTCACCTCTTAACCACAGCCCCTTAAGTTTCCATCATCACGTCCTTCTCTCATGTCTCCTAGCTTCTGGGTCAGCATGTAAGCTACTGCCTGTTTAATACTTTTTGGTATGCTTCTACTTATCAGTCTTTGTCCGTGATATAGGAAGGCCATGTGTCCTAAGACTTGTCCACTGCATCCATTCTCTCTCTGTCACTCCCTCTGTCTTTCTTCTCTGATGGTTCATGGTTCCAACAGTGGGAAAGAAAACTCTGTTGAATGCCTTCACCTATTTTGCTGTCCTTTCTCATTATTTTAGTTGTGGTGAGGAATGGACTCCAAGACCATTCCAGACAAGTCTGCAACTCAAGCTCCCATGGTTTTCAAAGAGGTCCTCATGTCTTTCAAGAGGAATCAGGATTGGCCCTGTGTCAGGTCCCATATACTTTTGAACTCAGGAACATCTTCTGATCTATTCTGATTCTTACCTTAACCTCAAAGTAAAGTAGGCAAGTAAGGTCTTGAGCATGCTAGGTTATGCATAACAGGCTGGATGTTGCCTCTCCAGGATGATCTCATTGCACAAAACCAAATAGTTGCATACTGAAATTTTTCTGGATAAATTGACACACTCCTCTGCAGAGGTAAGATGCATCAAGGCACTGGTTTCTGCTCCACTTTTAAGCATACTGCCAGCCCCCATGCCCTGAAATCTTACAAATAACTTGACAAATGTTTCAGATATCCTAGTCTTGAGGGTTTCTGTGTTGACAAACACAGTTAACATTCTAAGGAGTGCTTGATCATCTGACAATATCCTCTAGTCCAGAAGAAATAAAGTCATTGGACTTTGGTGCAGCCTTGAAACACAACAGTTCAAAGTACCAAGAAGTGACTGCTTTCAGCACATTTAATGTAAGAACATGATTTTATGCATCAGAGCTGCAGTCAGAATCCAATTCCTACCCCATTCAATGCAGTCAGTCCCATTCTTGAGGCTGCAGAGAGTCCTGGCCTCACTGGAATAGAAGTCTGTTTGCTCTGGTAGTTTGGGTTGGTTTATTGTGATTTCACAGTTTTGCAACAGTTTTATTGTACACTATTGTCTGCATGAGGCAAAGAGAAAGTTCAAGAGAGAAATACCAGGACTTCTGCTGGGCTGGAGATGCTTCCTGTAGCAGTTCTCCTGTAAGTGGAAGGCAGCATATTTAACACTGCCATAAATGGTTCAAGATTTATTAGAAGCAGGAAATGTCATTCCTTTCACAATGCAAAAAGTCCTTTAGTAGTCTTGTAATATTCATCACCACTTTTGTGTGGCATCCATGGGCTCTCTTAGCAGCTGAAATACAAAGGGAGAAAATAAATTCCCTGCCACAAGGACCTTATGATCTAGTCTTTCAAATAGTGTGCTGAAGGTAGTGAAGGGCTGGAGAGAAAGAAGAAGAGACATCAACAATATGAAGCAGTTATGCACTAGGAATAAGTGCACTGGGAATAAGGTCACATCCCAGCAAAAAGACCAGGTAGAATGATTATGCTGCTTTTTATATTTTGGAAATGACAGAAACAAAAGGTTCTAATAACCGTCTTCTTGTAAAGTCTCACGGAAACTCCTTCTTTCTGTGGGACCTTGATGTCCTGGGATCAATACAGTGGAGGCCATCCAAACCCTTAAAGCCTCACCATGGTAAAAATATGTCTCTCAGAAGGTATTCTGGTAATATTCACACAATTGTAACTTTATTCCCTCTACTTTGTCCTGTTACAAAGGAAAATAAGGTTACTATTTTAAATGTGGGCATTGTTGTACAAATGGCCAGAGCAATGTTGCATGAAATGTTTCCATGCTTTTTGCCAGGCAGTTTTACAGATGCTGGCAATAGTACAGCAATGACTTGAATCTCTTTCTTTGGGAATAAATTCATCAGGATTCACTCACAGCATAATTTGAGCAATGGAGGAAGTTTTCTGTAAATTTTCAGAAGTACTTAAGAAGTGCCTCAATCAGCATGAAAAAAGAAGTATGAAGAGTTAATTCCTTGGTTCTCCCATATTCTCAACTATAAGAATGATAGGACAAACTCAAAATGAAAGCAGTTTTTAGCTTAAACAGAATTAATCTTAGCAACGAATTTGGGTTTACTGTGCCAAACTGTTGTTTGGGTTTTAGGGTAAAGTTTTCTTTTCCTTAACAAATTATTCCCTAGTTATCCTTAAGAAAAACTGAATATTTTCCATTACTCGTAGCATTTTGCATAGCTATATGGGATGTATTCCTGCATATAGATGAAATGGAGATCCTCCTAACCCTCTATTTTATTGTTGTCCATCATTTCATCTTACTCAAGAAAGACGCTATGCCTCAGTGTTTATTGAAGATTTTCAGGTCATGGAGAGCTCAAGTCACAATCTCTAAGTTCTCTACTTCACAGAAATCAAAAAAACCCACTCTAACTTTCTAAAAATTAGAACATTCCTTCTTATATGAAAAAAAGGAAGCATCTGACTGCTGTCTCTGTGACTGGTGTACCATATTGCATCCTAGATCACACAATGTATCGCATACACATTGGGTGCAATTCCTTGGCCCATTCTCTCACAGAATAGGATTCAATAGAGGACATTTCAGAGCAGAGGGGCTTCAGCTGAGATGGATGGCTCCTTGAGAAAGTCATGGCAGGACCTCTATAGAAATAGATTTTTGTGATAAGGGAAAGGTTTCCTCAAGATGGTACCTCATATAAGGGTCACAAAAACTTACAGCAAGGCTCTGCAATTGAATGGGACTATCAAAGTAAGCAGCAGAATCACACAAGTAATCACAGCAACTTCTGTCTGATACTCCGCGTGATTGACCCCATTTACTTTGACGCTGATCCTTCTGTTCTTCATTGGTCTTCATGGAAATTTTCACCTCTACACTGTCTGCCAGTCTCGATGGTAGTGAAGGTGAAGATGGTGGAAGTGCCGTAAAGACTAATGTACTCGATGCATTTGTTTACTGCTCGTAGGAAGAGGTGGAGGTGGAGGTGTTTTTCCAGGTGAGGCAGCTGTGGAACACCGGCGCTAAATCTGTGACGGAGCTCCCCCTGATGGTGTTCTGCAAATGTAAATGCACGGACGGGGGTCCCAAGTGCTGCCCCTCCAATTTCTGCAGCAACAAAGGCTGATCGGACCAGCTTGGTCTGTAAAAGTCTCCCACTGCATTCCCCCTGAAAACAGCTTATGGATACTACAGAGCAAGACCCATATTTTTGTCACTAAATGTCAGAAATCCCTCTCATCCCTAAAGATAAATAGGCTGGTTCTGGTGGTGGTACTGAACCACAGCACTGCTGAAGGCCTCATACAGAGGAGACAACGGAGCAAATATTAAGAGCATTTGTTGGGTTGTTGTTGTTGCTACATTTTCTCTCACTAATCACTTTGCCATTTAGAATAAACTAGCTCATGATTTTTTGAATCCTCGAGCTTGGCAATGCTGTTAACATGTAACAGAGTTTGTGTCTGATGATCCTCCAAAATAAACTGACTGTATGTGAAGCGACAGGGGAACTTGGTCATCAGATGTAAATCCCCCACTGCAGGCTAGCAGTACTGCCAGGGCCAAGTACTGAAAAATCATGAGTTGGATCCCTTAAAAATCACAAAATTCTCTTTAAAATCATGACTGTTACATAAACAAGCACATTTTGGTTTTGATTGTTTTTCACATTGTCTAGTGGTCCTTGGAGCCTTCAGGCTACATATGAGTGAGACTTTTTATTTCCAGACTTCTCCCACAATATATGGCCTTGAAACATTTTTCTTTGATATATGAATACTGACATTTTAACAAAAATCATATGAACCCTCAAACTAGGTCTTTAATGAAGACACCAAGATCCTTGCAGTAAAATGGAGCTAGAGAGTATTGCATGGTCTAAGCATAGGGCTAATGAATAAAAACTTTGAATTATAAACCTGTCTGAGACAAAAATCTTTACCTCACTTCCCAGACAAAAATCTTCACCTCAGTTCCCAGACAAAAATCTTTGCCTCTAGTTCAACTTCTACATCTGCACAGCAGGACTAATAGTACTTTATCCCAGAGCTTAATGAATATGGTGATTTTACCATTTATCTTACTCAAATATCTTGGATGCAAAAAGACTTTGCAAATTCTATATAGTATTATTCTATGCTGGTTTATCCTCTAACAAAAAAAAGTCGGTTGTAGCATACATTCAGGTTTTTAATTTTTCTAACCAACATGCCTTAGAACAGGGGGGTTTTTCTGTAGAAAATAACAGTGAGGGGGACACAGAACCCAGCCTCAGTGGGGTGCCTGCTCCCTGATTTGCAGCCACTCCCGGGGCTGGCTGGCTGGCATGGTGCAGCTCTGCCTGTCAGTGCTAGTGGAATATTCCATTATACATTAAACAATGTTTTCCAAAACAGATGAGTTATTTCTTACTGAAAACAACAATAACAACCCAATCCCCTGGAAGAAAATTTAAATCATTTGTATTGCCCAAACAGCAGGGCACAGACTATAAGTGCAGTTTCATTCGCAGTGCTGTTGCCAGAGCCACACCTAATGACCTCCTGAGATGATCTTCCTGCCCTGAGATGGTACCATAAGCACAGGCATTAATTTAGTACAGAAACTATAGTGATTAACTTCAAATGACTGGCTGAAATAACGTGGTGAGATGCTTCTGAGCCTGTGACAGAACAACAGACTAGCCGATAAACACTGGCTATCACAGTTTGCATTTAGATCACTCCCTTTATCCAAAGCACATTATAAATATCAGAGATATTTTTTTGTCTCACCCTGGACAGACAGATAAAGCATGGTTTAAGAAGCTCCACAGGGAGCAAAGTCAGGCATCTGCATTTGCTATTAATATACAAGTGAGTTATTCAAGGTCCAATGACTCTGTCCCCCACATTTCCCTAAATAACCAAGCGATGCAATATTGCTGCAGTTTAAGCACCCGAGTCACAAACTGCAGTCAAAGTTGCTGGCACAAGATCATTAGCAAATTACTCCCTTAGTCTGCTAATGCCCTGGGTTCATACCCTAGCCACTAATTCCTGTTGGAAATGTATTACTCGTTATCATGGCTGAGTACATGATTCACACTTTCTGGAAGGTTTCATTTTATTCTTGAATAACGTAAGTTTAATTTTTTAGATTTTCTGATGTGAACCAATGTAAATCACTCTTTAGAGCCAGGGATGTGTTTTAGGGGAGCAGTTGCTCCTTTATTTTGACTTGTACTTCTCCCAGGGGCATATCCCAAGGAAGTTACTGTACACATGGTGTATGTGGGATTTAATAAATAGGAAAGACATGAAATTTAAGTGATTTTTGGCAGTTGTCCCTTTGTAAATGTTAGCTTTTTCCCTGCAAAGGGTGTGTAACCCTTAGTGAATCAGCCTTGTAGTATTTTATTTGGTAACAGACTTAATAGTATGTTGTACAGTGTCTAAAGGCTTAAGATTAAAATGATACGTATCCGGTAAAAGGACTGAGTTAATCCCCACCAGCTGGAACACAGTGCTGAGGGGCCCTCCTTTCTGGATGGATTTTGCATTGGAATTAAGATCTCTTCTTAAAACAAATGAAATAAAGTTTGCAGAAGCGAAGACATACAGTAGTGGAGCAAAATGAAGTTGCAGCAATAAAGCTACAGAAACCCTTCTTTCGACTGGCTCCAATCTTCCGGACTAGCTCAGACAAAGCATCAGTCCCTGCTTGCTGCAGTGCTGGGGCAGACAGCCCTTCTCTGCTGTGTGCAGGCATCAGTCTAATAAAAAGCCTTCTTCCTGATTTGGAAGATGTATTACTTCTGGATTCAAATGCTTCCAAAAATATATGAGATGTAGAAAACACTCCTCATTTGCCAGAAACACATTGGAGTTTTGCTTACATTACATTCTTTCCTCGTATATGTTTGAAAAAAAAAAAAAAAGGAAAAAAGAAGGGAGGGGGAAAAAGAGACTGTAATGCATTGAACTAAAAACTTTCATCACAATGATAAGATATAACTTTGGGTAAAGAGACTGGGAGACAGCTCAGTCAATACTGTCTTGAAATCTTCTTTTACACCTCTTTCTGAAGTATAAATATGGACTTCATCCAGTTTTCCCAATCTGAACGACTTTGGCTGGGGGAGGTTGGTATGGAAGTCATTTCCCTTTTAGGTGCAGTAGCTGCTTTCCACAGACTCAACAAAGACATGAAATATCATTAACATCTGATTCTGAAAGGCTGACAACCACTTCTTTGTTTTACACAGCCGTCCAGGGAAAGCTGCTGTGTATTACCATATCGCAAGCAGAATTATACCTATTAAGCTCTGATAGGAGCTCTGGAATATTTCTCTCATTTTTTCTGGGATATGGTGATTGAATATGTCTATTGTTTTTGCAATCAGCATTTCATAATTTAAATGGTATTATGTGTAAACATTGCTTCAGTTAAGGGTGGGTATTGCTGGGCCAGACTCCTAAGTCTGTGACCTGTCTGGGACATGGTCTCAAGGATAAGGGCTAAAACCTCCCATATTAAAAAGCCAGAAAGAGGTGAGATTGTTTGTCCAGTGGGTGCTGAATCACAGTAGAAAATATTCTCCTCCTTCTTCAAACAAGCAGGAAAACTCTACAGGCCTCAGCAATGCTCCTCTGCTCCACAATAGAAGGAAAGCAAGTTGAAAGTCTTGCCCAAGGGATTTCTCCGCTCCAGAACTCATTGGAAAAGAAATAGGGAAATGCCATTTTTTATATGTGCTTAATTCTAAAAAACAATCAAAGCATTCCTCTAAGTTATTTTAGAAGGTGCAAAAAGTGTCTTTGTTTTCCTCTAATTCTCTCTAATAGCCCATCATGAGCACACTATTAGTGCTAAAATCTTGTATCAGAAATTAGACTTCTTGGTCGTAATTCACAAGAATTATTACTCTTTTCCTTTCCTCCTTTTTTCATTTTTGGTTGACTGTAGGAAAAGAAAATTGAATTTTCAAGTAATGTTGTTAGCTAATTATTTGCAGGACTAAGCAAATCCTCATCAGATGATGATATTTTTTTATAATACACATAATTATCATAAAATAAACATAGTAGTATAAATTAAATGTTTTATTTGAAGGAAAGACTTAAACCTGCATGTCTAAACTGATCCAGTTTTAATTGTTCTCAGGTTCTCAAATCTTGCAACAAGCATATATAAAAACTTCCCAGTTCCTCTGTCAGAAAGAATAGTTAAGAACTGTTGTCACTCCCATTTTACCGAGAAACTAGTTCCAAAGCAAGGAAATACTTCAGTGAAAGGTCAAAAAGAGCATTTGTGTCAGATCTGGGAACAGAACTGTTATCTGCTGCCTTCTAGGCATTTGCTTTAACCACATCCTTCCTTCCAATACACTGCAACTTCTTTTCACCAAACATTTCTTTACTGCTTATTTCTTCTTATAAAGCACCTGAAAACTGGAAAAAAGAGGGCAAAAACTTTACACAAGGCATTTGTGTCCCTCTTTTGTTCATTTTTTCTTTAATATTCTGGTGAAAACATTCCCTGGAAATTCAGAGGAATGTTTGGTTGCAAACCAAAGTGCTGCACGAAGATACGTAATAATATCACCTAGTGGCATATCTCCTAGGAGTGCAAGCAAATATTCTCCATTAGAGTTATCATTTTCTGATTGAAAATCAGTCCTTGGTGTTATTTGCAGGGACAGCAATGAAGGCAGCATGGGATACTCTGGCAAAGTATTGCCTCTTAAGATACCTTGTGCTCACACTAGCAGGTTGCCCTGGAAGAGGCATTTGTCCCTGTACAGTATAGCTTCTCCTCTCTCAGAACTACTGTGTGTATGTAAATAAGATGAATTACATTTGGAATTTAATGATCCTGCACCACTTTTTTCTCCTTTTGCAGAAAGGTGCCCTTCAAAGTGCTGGTTGGAAGGGAGGTAAGCCTCTGTCAGAGCATGTCAGGAGATGTTAGCTTGAATTCATTCTTGTGCTGCCCTCACCTGAAATGTAAGTCCAGGATCAAATATTAAGTATTTGAGCATATTTAGCATATTTCAAAGAAAAATGGACAAGGATGTATTTTGAACTTTTGGTTAATTTAACTTAATGTACTCTCTCCCCTTATTTTGATAGATATGTTTATGTCTTTTTCAGTCATGAGAGGGGAAAAAAAAGCAAGAGCAAGATGTGCTTTTCATTCTCTCACTCCATCTCTGCTTTTACTCTCCTCACTAAACAGATCATTTACAATCCCTTTATTAGCCTCCTTTCTGAGTTTATATTCCAAAAGCCCTTCTACTCCAGTGTCTGTCTTTTCCTGGTGTCAGGCAACTGGCTGCAACTGCTTCAAAATCTCAAAAATTTGTTGCTAGTAACTCAGTGTAAAATTTTCAGACAGTGTATTAGGCTGAAGTAAAGCATGAACAGATGCAGTGCCATTAGGGTTTTCTACCTGCTTATAGTGGCTTTTAATTTGCTGCATTAAATTAATGGCTAATTTAATAGGACTTTTAATGCAAGGCATTTTCATGTGGAGTTTCTCACACTACAAATCACATTGAGGTTTGTGTACAAATATGGTGATTCTCACCCTATTTAGTAGCACAAAATCTAAAATACAGGCCTGTTTTCTGAGGACTTTCTCTGCTTAATTTAAAAAAAAATCCCATGGAAAATTTCTGCATTTTGTACTAGATTTAAAGCAAAAACAGCCTAAACTGTTTAGTTTATTTTATTACCATATTTCCCACCCCAAATAAGCTGATAACAGACTCTTTGTTAGGACTTCTAACCTAAATTGCCTGGATGGTGTGAAGCAATACCTGACTGGGGAAATAGTAAGCATTTTTCCCTTGTTTTTAGATCACTCACTTTATTTGGCTCAGTAATTTGGCATGTTAGTATTTCTAAAAAAAAAAAAAAAAAAAGTTAAATTTTTTTTAAGGGTACAGCCACTTATATTTTATGCAATTCAGCTAGCTTCTCTAAAAAGTCTATCTAAATTCTGTTAATGCTTAGCCAATCACATTGGTTTAAGTTCTTCTTCTGTATTTGTCTCAGCCCTGGAGTTTTAACCTTTTTCTTTTGTGAGTGTTCTTTTACGACTCTCTTTCCTGGGCACAGTATTTATCCATGTTGGTGGTACCCGAGTGGAGAAGAATGGTATGGGAGGGTGGATTGGCATGACCAAGCAAAGAATCTGCCAAGAAGTTCAGAACCTAAATACTTCTTTGGGTGTGAGTCCAACTTCAAACTAACAACACCAGTGTGTTTAAAGTATAATGCAAATTCTTCCATAAATATTAAGGGCATTTTTTGGTTAAATTACTGTATATGCAAGGCAGGGTTTTCTGGATGAGATCTCTGCCATGTTTCATGTTGTTTGGTTTCAGGACACGAGTCTGTGCGGGTAAGAGACTGGCCTGAACTGTCATTTCTGGCATGGGGAATGGCAGGGCTGCAGGCAGCTCAGCTGCATCTCCATTACTTTTCCATGGACCAGAGCACTCTTTCATAGGGCTGAAAGTAAAGACCAGGTGTATGCCTTTGTTCTCCTTAGGTAAATATTTCCTCTCGTCCAGCAGTCTGCGGTGCGGGGCAGCCAACGTGTATCATTCTCAAACAGGCAAGGGAAAAAGAGATTTTTCTGTGGTCTGGACTACCAGCTCTCCAAAAGCAGGAAAAAGAAGAAAGGTGATGTGACCTTTTCAGCTGTAGCTGCTGTTCTGGAAACACCTTCCCAACATGAACTAAGAAGTAAAACTTTGAGAGCTGGCTGAATCTCTTCATACATAAGCAGGAAGTCAGTTAAAACATGGGAGATTTGTGACATTGTAAAAGCCTGTGAAAGTGATAGGCAAGAAGGGAAATTGCCAAGGAGCTAAAGTTTGACCTCTTTCATCCCATTGGTAGCAAAACTTTGCAGTGCTGCCAGAGGAAATGAATCAACAAAACTCAATTTATAAACGCACAAGATCCAACAAAACTGACATTAAATATTTACTGAGCTTTCAAAATAGGAGCAGCACTTCACATATCAATACTTAACAGAAAAACATGCTTTTAACCTTTTTCTTTTTAATGACCAGCTTCAGGGAATTAAATATTTTGGGTATTTTAGGAGTAAATTACAGCATAGGTGAATCTGATAGGATTTCCATTATCTGGTATCAGGTAGGAGCTGTATATCAGAAAGGAAGCTGTAACAGAAGGCCCTGTCACAGGGATGGAGCACACATTCAGTGTTTATTTTTTCAGATTGAATATCCACTCCCAAGGTGAAACAATAATGAATGACATCTTACTAACTGCCCAGACAGATCTTATGTTGCGCTTTCAGATAATATGTCATAATTCGATATCAGTACTCATAAAATCTTGTGTTCATGGAAACCAAAGGAAAAGAAACTATTTTGCCCAAGCTGGGTTTCAAGTTAACAAGATAAATGTGGGGGGTTTGTGTTTTGGTTTTGTTGTGGGGTTTTTTTAATTCATGATTTGCATTTTAATTGGGTTTGGATACATTTCATTTTATTTATGATGTGTTGAGGTTTCACATCTATACTTTTGTTTCAATACACTTGGTCAACCTACTATATAGTTTGATTTCTTTTTAAGTCCTTATGTTACTCCTTGTGTGAGATGCAGAAAAGATGTAGGCCTTCATTTTCAGAGCCTGAGTAGGGAAGCGATTGTACTTGCACAGACACTATTAGTCTGCTAGCCACATGCTCTTGCTTTTGGTCTCCTGAAACTAGACATTAAGTTTAATATTAATATTGATCAAAAAAGAAGGACCATGCCTATAAAAATATTTTGAAAAAAAATTAATAGTTTTTCAAAATTTTTTCAGTGAGTTATTTTCCTTAATTCTGACAAAAAGGCAATGTTTTCATGGAAAGAAAACATGACTGATTAAAAATATGGTTTGCTTGGAAAAAACCCAAACCAATTTTATTTCATGAAGCAGACCATCAGAACGTGCAACCAATACCTTTGGACAGAGTATGTGTACCCTGAATTCCAGCCTACCAGGAAATGCCCTCACTCTGTAGTCTGCAGATACGTAGACAGGTTTGTCACATGAAAGGTGTAAGGCCTGGGAGTAAAAAGAGAAATATTTATGCAGATTATAAAATGTACACTACTGAAAAGGAAACAATCCACGCCTCGAAGCAGCTTCAATGGAATTAGAATGACCACTTCGATTTCCTACTACTAAATAAATGGGGCACATCATTACAGCAGTCTGACCCCTGCCATAGCAAAAGCATCTTATGCATCTCCAAAGAACCATAGAAGTTCCTAAACTCATCCAAGACATTAGGAGTTGAAAATCCATAGACAAGTACAGGTCTACTGCTAGCAGTTGTTGATTAAACTGTAAGTTATGTGTAAAAGGCAAATAATTTTAACGGGTTCTATCTGTAATTAAGCTATAAGTCATATCAATGTCATGTATTGTTTTGGAACGGAAAATTGCTGTCTGTATTACTGAGGATAATTGATTGTCCAGAAAATTAATTTTTTTTTCCAAAATGCAGACCTTGGTGATTCACATCTAAGAGTCTTCAAAGTGTTTTTTAAGTAATACACAGAATTAATTCGACAAGGGAAGTAACGAGGTAAATTTAACTTTACTTCTGAAAACACAACATTCAGAACTTGAGCTTACACGAAACAAAAATGCAAGTTCCAAGCAGTGACAATAATCAAATTGTTGATCAGCTCACTAGGAAGAGAACTTGATATTCCTAGAACATCAATAAAACATATTATAATTTATTATAATTACACAGATTTTTCTAAAACAGACTGATTTATTTTCTCCTTAGAGGACTGCACTACTCTTCTCTGGGCTTAGGGATCCCAGTACATCCCTTTTGGTCCTGGGTCATGGTAAGAACATTCTTCTCTCTGAATGTTGCTTTCTTTACACATTATGCCTCTCTCCTTTCACAGTGAAGGGAGGGAATGGAATTCAATCTGCAGTGAATTCAAACAATTGTATGTACAATCTATATACAGCACCAAAACTTAAATATTACTTATTGGTAAAAGAAACTGAAGATGAAACCCCTAGCTTATCATAACGTTGTCTCACATAATATTAGTAATACTTGGCACACACTTCATGTTCAAAGCAATTCAGAAACATTAAGTAATTAACCTACATACGATGTAATGCCTTCTGCCAAGATTGATGTACACAGGTAAGTTGCTGGAAGAAAAAGGAACTAAAACCAGATTTAATCTGAGAATATGAGTAACAATTATAATAATAATTCTTTTAATTTTTCATCTAGGCTTTTGCCCAACATATTTTACAATTTTTTAATGAACAAGGGACCAAAACTTCGTTGCTCAGAAGTTACACTGAACTCATCAGTAGAGATATAAAGCCTGAGTACCCATGACTGACAACTGAAAGACTAGACTGACTGGGTTATGTATTGCATATAGCACTTACCCTCTAAAATTCTGTCACCCCTGCCAGCTGCTGAATAGAAAAAAAAAAAAAAAAAAAAAAAGAAAAAGAAAAAAATGTAACACGGTACAAATGAAGAACACAAAACCATATAAAGGGAGGTTTTACTATTTAAGGAAGCACAAAGAACTAAGAAAGGCTTTCTTGCTGAAACACACTCATTGTTCTGAGCAGAAGTCAGAACTTCTGAACAACACAGACCTAGTCTGGGGTTGTGGTTTTTTGGCTTTGATTTCCTCATTTATTTATTATTTTCCACTGTTATTTTCTGAATTAACCACAGTCTCTGCCTCCATCGTGGAAAGACATTCTTTTGCTCCTTCTGCATTGCAAATAATTTGCTCTTCCCTACATATCGTGTAATCCTTCTCTTTACTCCTCACCTTCTGTCAAGAGGGTGGACAATGAGCTGAAAAGTCTACAGAAAAGGAGTTAGTGATCCATTTAGCTCAGCAGCACACAACAACAAGTTGCTGGAAAAAACAAGCATCCACAGCAGCAGTATAGAGCCCCCAGCTGTGCCTCTTTGCACAAAGCAGATCACCCTGCAAAAAATGCATCAGTTTCTTCTACTCTTCAAACCCCACAATTATCCTCCATGTAGATACATTTCTCAAAACAAAAATACTTTCGAGTATTACTGTCTCCGCGTTTTAAACACGTACCACAGTTTTATGAGGTCTTTGGTCAGTGTAGGGTTAGTGGGAGCTGGCATGAGACAGGTGATTGTTTATGGAGTCATAAGAGAGAACAAAGACAGAGTTGTGCCAGCCAGTAGGCAGGTGGGGTCAGGATGCCTTCATTGCACTATGGATAAAAAGACAAATATACTGTGATGTATGAAAACATACAAGGAAAAACAAGCAAAGGAATGAGAAAAGGCAGGAGAAAACAAGCTAGGGAATGAGGCCAAGAGGATAAATTATGAAATATAAGTCTCTGGAAAGAAAATTACCTTCTGTGCTTTTTTGCTGGACAAGCATCAGAAAGAGTGAGCTGGGTGACAAGAGCAAGTGAGGAGGAGATGCTAGAGATCACTTGAAGTAGCAGCAAGAAGGAGTTGGACATGGACTAAGAGCAGCAGAGTGCTGCAGAGCCATGTATCCCCTGCCCACTGTCCCAGTGCTTCGGAAGCCATGGCGTGCTCAGCCAGCTGGGAGAGACCTGCCAACACAATCATAAGTTGGTTCCACTGATTCAGTCTCCCACCCNAGTGTGGGGTTGGGGGGAGCTGGCATGAGACAGGTGATTATGGAGTCATAAGAGAGAACAAAGACAGAGTTGTGCCAGCCAGTAGGCAGGTGGGGTCAGGATGCCTTCATTGCACTATGGATAAAAAGACAAATATACTGTGATGTATGAAAACATACAAGGAAAAACAAGCAAAGGAATGAGAAAAGGCAGGAGAAAACAAGCTAGGGAATGAGGCCAAGAGGATAAATTATGAAATATAAGTCTTTGGAAAGAAAATTACCTTCTGTGCTTTTTTGCTGGACAAGCATCAGAAAGAGTGAGCTGGGTGACAAGAGCAAGTGAGGAGGAGATGCTAGAGATCACTTGAAGTAGCAGCAAGAAGGAGTTGGACATGGTCTAAGAGCAGCAGAGTGCTGCAGAGCCATGTATCCCCTGCCCACTGTCCCAGTGCTTCGGAAGCCATGGCGTGCTCAGCCAGCTGGGAGAGACCTGCCAACACAATCATAAGTTGGTTCCACTGATTCAGTCTCCCACCCATTGGAAGGGGCTGGGAGGATCCTGGAGGTGGAAGGAAGACAGTCCCTTCATCCTCTCCTTCTCCTCCTCCCAGCATCACTGGCACTATTTGTCTCTCTCCGCGCTCACTCTTTCCATGAAACAGACAGCGGGGCGGTAAGGAGAAGGGAAGAGGGGAGGTGGCGGGTGCTGGTGCCCCAGCCTGGCAGCTGGGTGGGCTGTGGGGTCCCGGGGAACTGCAGGAGCCATGCAGAACCTGGCTGCTCGCACGTCCATCAGCACGTCTCTGCACTTGTGGAGTGGGGAGGGGAATATTGGATATCACTTTGGTCAGGGCTGAATCTATAATTGAGAAGATGAGAGTTCATTACAGATTTTGGCCTTGGAGTGCTTGTCTTGGCAGGAGACTTAGCTGAGTGTTAAAATCATTACCAAGTGGCCTAAATCTAAACAAACACCCACCTTTTCCATTTATTACCAGGATGAAATGACTTGCCTTGTAGAACTGAAATACCTATAGTTGTCAGCTTCTCATTTCCCAGTGGTGCATAAAATTCCCTCTCTTATGGCTGTCTTTCCCTCTGGTCTAGCTTTCCCTTATGTTATTCTACTGACAAGAATTATTGTATTAAATTACAAGTTATCTGTCGCAGAATGAGAATTTCACTTCACACCAGACAGAGGTCTGTTGTACAGAGCTAAGAGGTCCTTTTTCTCTGGTGCTGTGCTGTAAAGCAAGGCAAATGTTAAGTTAAAAAAAAAAAAGTAGGAAGACGCTAACATGATAGTAGATGATAATTCAGGCATACACAGCAAGGGAGACATTTCTCATCTTATGAATAAGTAGCTGTATAGAACCAGACAATAGTCTTACAACTGTGTTTTTGTCACTGCAAGTAAACTGGTGGAATTGTAGGTGTGGAGGAATGACTGTAGTTATTTTAGAGATTTCTTCCTCCATGTTTTTCCCCAAGAAGTCTGTCTATATTGTTCCAGCCTCCATGAATGCTTCAGGAACTGTGACCCATTTCACAATTCATTCACACAGAGTGCAGCCATTAGCATGCAGAAACCACAGCACTCTGCCTAAGAGAACAACTTTTTATTATTACAAAGGAGATAAAAATGATGTATTATATATTATATTCCATCACTGAAAATCATCACCCATGAAATACCCCTCTGTTTCTACCTCCTTATCTAAAGATAAGCTGAAAAGAGAAGAAATAGAGCAACTGACTGGGGGACTTTCCCCCCTATTTTATTTGTGTGTGCAGAACATACACATGAAGAAACGTGAAGCAAAGCAGTCAAAAGAGTGATTGGAAACATTTAAATGAGTAGTGTTTAAATAATTAACACCTGCCAAAGTAGGAACAGAGGCCTTATTGCTGATATTAAATCATATCCTTTAACGTCTGAAACAGATGACAGTAAGTAATTCCAAAACAGTCAAGACAGGAAACCAATTTTTAGTTCTTGGAAAGTTGAATTAGTTTCAATAAAGTTGATAAAAAACCTATTTTGATTTTGCTAATTCTACTATGGAAAGCCAATTTTACATTAATTTAATTTTTTTCTTTTACTAATTTAATATACTGTAACTGAGCATTTTTGAATCATGATTTAAAGTATATTCATTATTCAGTAAACTAATGATGTATGTTCCACCTGGCTGCTGCAGAGCCCGGTAAGTAAAAGCTATGGGTAGTATCTTGTTACCAAGAACAAATATCAGACTTGCCAAGTTTCCAGTCCGTAAATATAACTCACAATAGCTATGCCAGATAGGCAAATAAGGATGTTCCGTTACAGTAGAAAAACCAAAAAAGAGATACTGTGTAGCAGCTCAGTCTTAAAATTCAGCTCCATAAAAGCACCCATTGCAGAAATTGGCAATTTTCCTGAGAGTAGACTGTGGTGTAACAGTCTGGAGCAATGCCTAGTTTTTTATTCAGGAAGAGTTGTGTGCATGTGTGTGTGTGTCTCTGTGTGTGTGTGCGTGTGTGTCTGTGTGTCTGTGTGTGTGTGTGTGTTAAAATAATATTAATGTTGAAATACACATGAGTAAAAGCAAAGCTATTCTGGCTGTCACTTCACTCCTAATTCACCTCTGCCTCCTGGTACTTCATCAAACTTGTGCTGCGTGGTTTGATCACAGTTTGCTTGCATTTGGAGACTCCCTTCAAGTAAAAATATGTCTGTCCATCTCAGATATTTTCTTCAGTGTCTGGACCTCCTACAGTCACTAATGGATGTTATCAATGCAGCATTGCCTTGAGGTGGGTCTGGGCATGCAATGGGCTGAGCCCAGCAGCTCAGAATTAGTGTCCAAACCTCAAAGATATGAAGCGTGATCAAGATCTTCACTCCCTGCTCCCTGGAGCAATGCAGTTCTTTCCCTAAAGGAGAACACAACTCTTTTGTCAGGCAAGGACTTTCTGGGGACAGAACTGGTCCACCATTTAAAAAAACCAAACAAACAAACAAACAAAAACCCAAAAAACAAATTAATATTTTAAGTTAAATTGAAAAAAAGTAAAATCTTCGTAAAAAATAAAGACCATGACAAGTCTAACAACCTCCTGGTTCAAACACAAGCCTCAGTTCTTTGTCCTGCCTTCTCTAACATAAATATGAAGGGATATTTATCTGAAAAATAAAACACATCTTAAAAACCTGATTAAACCCAGGCAGTGGGGCCATCTCTGAACATGCATTAGGTGCTTTGTGTCACAGGTCCATCTGAGCAGGCCTGGCAGCACTAATAACAATAGTAGGACCAAAATCAGACAGGTCAACTGGAAACTTTGGCAAATGGCAACCCCAAATCCCCAAACTGTGTGCACATATTCTCCTATAAGAAAAGGATGAAGGAGCCAAATAATTTGAATGATGCATAATCATATAACTTAATGTGCGGTTGGCAGACATTCAGTTCCAGTAGCAATGGCTGTGGTATAAAGTTAATATAAAAGAGTACTTTACAGATGAGGTAACTAAGCTACAGACAGATCAAGCTGTCACTTGTTCCTGTAGAATTTGAATCAACCTTCTCAGTTAAAACATCCTTTTTCTGTACGCCTCATTTCCAAAGTACAGCAAAGGATGTTTGAGTGCCTACAGCATTCCTCAGTGAGAGCAACAGAGAGGGGGAAATCCTGGGGGAAGAGGGAATATTTCACCCCTTCAGTGGCCAGAGATGGAATAAACCCAAAATATGGAATGCACTGACATGAAATTCAGCCTCTCTTTTATTTTACGGTGGTCAGAATTGAGGACCTTCTTCCTATTTGCAAACACCGTGTAAGCTTTCTTTACGAACGACTGCATTTTTTCCTTAAAAAAACCAAAAAATACATTTGACTTTTACTGAAGAAAGGGAAAGGAAACTGAAAATTCCTTAGTTTGTATTTGAAGCAAATAGACACAGAAACAAGACTCAGAGTTTTGAAATGGAAGAAATAAAAGTGGGGTTTACTGTTTTTGCTTGTCGCCTACAGTGAAAACATGCACTCTGCATTCAGTTATTCCACCCCACCCCCTACAAAAGTCCTTTATTTAGAACATAGACAGGTATTAGAGAATAAACTTAAAGTTCCTTCAGACACAAATTTAAAAGTAGATCTCTCAAAATCTGTATCTTCTTTTGTAGTTATGGCAGGGCCTTTTCTGTATTAGAAACTAAACATTGGTAAAATCAATCAAGTCCACTCTATGTCCTTACATTCCCCACTTTATTTTTTTTAATTTTAATTAAGAAACCACTTCCCAACTGCAGGCCAACAAAATATTTGGGGGCTAAAATTAACAACTTGAAACCGATTTTTTTTAATATAAAAATGCTTTTAGTTAAAATGTAGGAGGAGGTTTTCCAGATTGCCTGAGCAGCCACATACCTGCCCAGTCCCCAGGGCTGGCTGCACCTGTGGGAACGTCTGCTCCCTTCCCGCTGCAGCAACTGCTGCTCCTCGTGCCCCAGGAGAGGCAAGAGCTCTGTGGCAGCCGAGCCACCAGTGTTGCAGACACATTGTGCCTAAGCTGGAAGATGTTTGCATTCCCTGCAGCTCTCCCATGACACAGTACCATCGACCTTTACAGATTGGCAGTGCGGTATTATTTTAACTCTTCTCCCTTTTTGAAGATATCTGAGACAATACAACACTTGAGTAGTCCAATATTTTCAGAGCCTAAGTGCAGTGCTGTAACATAGGAAACGTACCACCATCCTCACAGCGATGTTCTTTTAACAAATTCTGTTTTAATGGAATACATGGATTAAAAATTAAGTCTATAAATTAACCTAGGAGCTGGATATGAATAGGTTATTGCTGGAGAAGAGCACCACATTTAACAGTATTGTACAAAGAGGAACTGACAAGGCTGTGCCAGATCATATAACATTATTTTAATCAGTTATGTGCTAATGACAAGAATAGAAATGAGACACAATTTAATGAAATAATACTTTCCAGCTTTCCTTGGTCAGACACCAATTTGCCAGGTCATCTCTATACCTTGAATAGCTGCATCATCTCTAATAAAAATGATTCTTAACTCCTCTTCATACTGTCTATGCAATCCCTGCTCCACTTTCTTGTTCTTCCTTGTCTAGTTTTCCAGTTTGGGTATCTGTCTCCCTTTCTTTTTTTACCTTTCTGGTAACATGTAGTCAAAAATGTCAGTCTACCAATGAAGTGCTGTTAGCTGTCTTACAAACCCTCACTTTCTGTTTCCTCTCTTTCCTTTCTAAGTCTCTTGCTTTTGTTTCATTATGTTTTATTTTGACCCAATACAATTCCTTTGGTGAAGCCAGTGAACAGAGTGGCATCCCAAAGTGTGTTAATTGAGCCCACCAGAAAGGCAAGGCCAGTGCACTGGCTTTGGCTACATGTACAAGGCTTTGCTTCCCCTGAACTTACATGCAAACCAGATAATTCACTGTATATTTGTCACCAATTGTAGTTTGTTAAGATGTGCTTTGATAATGCTTTGCATGACTAGAAGCATTCAGTTAGAGAACAGCACTACATGAGATGGTGGCCCATTTCACACCAAAAATAATGGACAATTTAATATCCTAAATTAAAATCATCAAAAGCCACAAGCTGCACAGTGATTATCCACATTCTTCATTGCATACTTACCATCAATAAAAACAGTCAATTCATCTCAACACACAGACTTTAAGAATGGGGAAAATTAAATACATCAGTGAGGTATTTGACTAGTTTTGTAGTTTTCTATCCTGATATAATAAATATAGCTTTTCTGCAAAATCACTGTAGAGAACATCTCTTACCTTTCTTCATTCAAGAAACTTGTGAATTTTCTGAAGTTCATAGGTTGTCTTCTGCAAAAGACTAAATGGTAAAAATACAAATATAACTTATTCTAAGTCTTGATTGTTTGCTCACTACCCACTTAGATATTTTGCAGACGGTCTTTATGTGTATTAAAGTGACCACAGGACAAAAAGTTTAGAAAAATTCAGCAAGAATATTATTCTGGAAATAAAATAAAAAAATGCACCACCTTGTCCCCAGAATACTGATTGCTCTGTCATCATTTTTTACAGTGAAGGAGAAAGAAACTATGGCTTAAGTAATTTTGCCCATGAACCTGCTATAAAATTGGTGAATCTTCAGCCTTGGGTTCTTTGTGCCCGTGGCTGCAAATGGGAAGCTATTAGCAAGGATCTGACTTTGGGACAGTAGGTGTCCCCACTGAATCCTGGAGGTCAAAACCAGTCAGTGCTACTCTTACTGAGCCAAAAATCTCTAAAGCAGCGCCTTACATAGCAAATTATATGTTCTGAGAGCTCACATAAGACACTGTGCTTTAGTTCTGCGAAGAACGCAGACTTCAGCATCATTAACTAATCTGATTTATAATGAAAATTAATTATTATGGTCATTAGACTAAATGGCTTCTGTCATCTGCAAAGACATAATTGGTACAGAAAATTGTTTCATAGCTAAGGAACAATCAATCAACATGGTCTGAACATGCACATGTATTTTTTTCCTCTCTGTTCTCTCACACAATGAAAATTCAAATACAGAGTGGGGGTCTGGGATGCAAGGCAGCTCCTCCCACAATGAGTAATGAGCTGAGGCAGACCCATCTCAGACAAAATGAGAAGCTCAGAAATGGTGTAGGAAGGGAGAGATGGGGCTAATATGGCAAAAATCATGTTCCATGCTCCTGCAGCCAGTACCACCTTGGCCAATGCCAGCAAGGGAGTGACTACTCAGCAGTTCTCTCAGCAAATCTGCATCAGATACATACAGCACAGTGTTTATACTTGTCTCCTTAATTCCACCTTCACTGGAATGTAATGAAAGGGAGAGCAAATATTACAGAGCTCAAGCACAAAGAAATATCTTCCTCCTTTACATTCCTCCCTTTGAAACCAAAATATTGGGTAGAACAATAACAGATGCAACACTAAAAGCAAATTTTCTTCTTTCCAATCTCCAGCTGTCTCTCAGAAGCATAAAATTAATACTGTAGTTAATTTGAATTTCCTATGCTGTTTTGTTGGTTGCCTCTGGTTCAGAAATATATCACAAGCAAAGGTGGGAATTTTCCAAACCACATCTGACAATAGACCAAAGCTTGAATGAATCATTTGAAAAACTTATGATTAACCCATCTTTCCATTAAAATCTTCCAAGAAGATAATGTCTTTATTCAGCAAAGTTTACTGCAAAAAAAAAAGTGCCTTTCACATTTAAGATACTGTAAAAAGCAGAGACATAGAAAAGCAACATGGAGGAAACAAAAAAGTTTTTAAATGATTTGGGCACTCCTTTAAGAATTTGTATCTGTCTTATTTTAAAACTTGTCTACCTAAAAATTTGAGTTTATTTACGTAAAATCTAAACTCACTAAGCTACTTTATTTTAGACAATTTAGTAAAAGCACTAATAATTTCAAAATACACACACACACATATGCACACACATTGTGTGCCTAATTTCTTTTTTTTTAAATAGGTAAGCAAAACCAACCAGATTTTATTTATATTACTTCTATTAATATGAACCATTCTTGGAACTATTAAAATGTGCCTGCCAAGGACTTCACAACATTACAACTTTTTCATCTGTGTTAGGTTGAAAATAGTTAAATTGATGCAAATCTTTATGTGTTGAATGGCTTCAGAAACAGAGAAAGCTGAGAGGTTGTTCTGTGGGATAAGAGATTGCTTGTCTTAATCTGCTCCATTCCCCAATCTGTTCTTTAAACCCATTCCAGATGATCTGGAATATTCAGACCCATAAATGTATTGAGTCTGGAAATTTGGAAAGTATTGAAACCAGAAAATCTGACTTCCTTAAGGAAGAATACAAGAACATGTGAGTTCTCGCCAAAGGGCTTGTCCTGGGTTCTGTATTCAGCTTCTGGGACATTATTTTATAGAAAAGCTGATTTTTCCATCAGAAGATAAGCTATTGTTCTTTGTACAGTCCCATACCAGAAGAACAAATAGCATTTTAAGGAAGGGATTTACCCCCCAGGACCCTATAGCATAGTCACAGCATTTTCACATCTATGTGGATCTTGTTTCTCTATGTCACTCAAGATAACCAAGCCTAAATCTATCAAAGATGTTTAGTTTTGAGCACTGAGACATATTTGCACAGAATTTAAAGCAGCAATAATGAAATGTTGAATGTGACTATCTCCTTGAGAGGACTGCAGGAGCACTTCAAAGACATATAGGCAATAGTTGCTGTTCCTGTTTTGTCAATGGAAAAAAGATTTCAATGCACTTAGGCTGACTGGCTAATTTTTTAAGGTTACAGACTAAAGGACACTGAATAAGGCTGCAAGAGGAAACTGTAAAACATCCAAACCTGGTTTTAGGCTACTGTCATGCTCTGAAAATTAACCTTTGCCTCTTCTTCAAGGTCACAAAGTACCATTTTTCTACAATGCTGAACAGCCATGAGTCAGCCCAGTGTTGGGAAAAGTGATTAATCCAATATTTCCTACCTGAGAACTCCTCAGTGGCAAGTGCTGGAATCTGAACTGATGGACATCTAACTTCCCAACTCATCTCTTTCTTTATCTGAGATTATAAACACAATTTCTTCCAGCACTGTAAACAAAAATCTAAGTGGTATTGGTGTCTTCTATAGTACATAATTTTGAAATGGTTCAATACTAAACAGTACCTCTCTCAACTGCTGTAACCTATAGGAACTGTCTGCAATTGCTGTAACCTATAGAAACATAACTGCCTGCATTAAGGTTCAAACAATCATGAGCAACACAGATGTTCTATTTTTTCTTTTTACCACTGAAGAAATGAGTTTTTGATTTAAAAGTGTTTGTGATCTGCTGAAAATCCCAGGTTTGGCTATAGGTAATGTCAGGTTTTCAGTAAAATGCAATGCTATTGAGCCACTGACAACTGTGTCTTGTAAGTTATTGTCAATCAAAAAAAAAAAAAAAA